>JAQGBH010005366.1:0-14509 GCA_034698265.1 Sminthurinus aureus | reverse complement strand
CTATGTAATTCCCAAAATGGACAAGTCCTATGTCTTTAACATAGGACTTGTCCATTTTGGGAATTACATAGACGATACCCCAATTTAAAATTTTGAATTTTGTTTTAAAAAAATTATTATTTTACGAGTATTTCATCAGGATGTACAATGAACATAAATAAAGGAATCGTCGAGAAAATTAAAAAGTATGATTACCGAAAATGATGTTTTTCATAAAAATGAAGTGCTGGTTCATTGGAAGTTAGAACATGTAGAAAAACTGCTTTACATTGCAAAGTTGACAGATGATTTAACAGACTAGATAAAAGCAGTGAAGCGATACCTTGTCGCCTTTTGTCATATAGTAACAGTAATATATTATGAAATAAAAAATGTAAGTAAACATAATAATAATATATTATTATGAATGAATTATGATGTTTTAACATGTTTAAGGCACTTTACATGTCAGTAATAAAATATTAGCTTATATTATATGAAAAAAAAGTTATTGTGGATATCACATATATACACATACCTATTGGCATTAACTACACCGAGGCTAAGAATATAAGCAGCAGAAAATTTTAATTGAGACTCGCATAAAATATCCCGATCTTCTCTATTTAAATCTTTGCCTTGTTTCAGCTCTGCCACAATCAGACCTATAATCAAAATCAAAATGGAAATAATTAAAAACTGCTATTGTGTTGTAGGTAATACTTCAAGTATATTATTACTTTTACTATCCTTTATACATGATAACATTATTTTATGATGATTCTAACCTATAATTTTTCCATCTAGTATAGCAGCCAGAGAGAAGAGAGACGCATCGGATGTAATTGCTTCAAACCACTTTGCTGGATATTCCACCGGAAACCATTCTTCACACAACTCTTTGACAATGTCATAGTCATTCGGGTTGAGGAAACGGAGTTGGATTTGATTTTGAACCAAGATTAGGTTAGGTAGTTTTGATGAGGAATGAGAGGAATGATGATGAGAACTACTACTGGGGATCGGTGAGTAGAACGAAAAAGATGACATAATGATGATGACCAACACATATTTTTAACTCTACAGCCTTTCAAGATTTAAAAGTCTTAGTCTCGGCATAATTGCTTGGTTCTTACACTTTTTTTTCAAAACATTAGTTAAAACTAATGATGAACACAAACAATTATTATGTAATTTTATTTTTTATTTTTGTCCAATTTTTTTCCCGAGTTGAATTATCGCAACTTGTACAAGGAACTCAACACCGGCTTTAGTTTACACTGCTACGCAAAAAAGTATAAAAAGTCTCACACTATAATAATATACATAGGAGATTATATAACTCATGAACTTTTTGTTGTCTACCATTGAATGAATAAATAAAATTAAAACTTAAAGCTGATGGATGGTACATGTACGGTCATGAATATAATTTACCTAAATGTGATGTATACTAAGTACAAGAAAGGGCACAGGTACATAATATATGCATAAATCATAAAGAAAGTGGGACTGACTTTTATCATGAGTATATACTTACCATCCTTATCAATATAATATCTATTTTTATTCCTTGTATGTTAAACAAAAAACTATAATGAGACTTCATATATATACATAGTACATAGACAAAAGTAATACATACTACCAAGAGGCTTCAAGTTGTACAAAGTTAAATATGACTAATTTATGCATTGAACTACAAAAGTTATTGAGTATCTTGTTACATATATATACCATGTGTATAGTGTATACACTATACACTATTTACTATTTAGAACATGGTTATTTTTTTTTACCTTCTTTCCTCCGAGACTTGCTTTACAGTCGTTCAAATTACTTGTATACATGCATGTAATGTATATAATACAACTTAAATGTCTTATGTCCTTTGAAAGTACATGTGCATCATAATACGTATGTCATACTAATATATTATATTCAATTAAGTACAGAGACACTTTTTTAGGGTGGGGGGGAGACATGGGACAGTGATTTAGTGTTTAGCATACTTTTATGGGTTAGCGATTAGTTCCTGCTCCTTGTATAACGTGTATTTTTTATACGAAGTTTACTTAGAAAACAGTACATGTGTTTAATATTTAGCATAATATATTCCTCACTCCACATTTTACTTTCACCATGCCGAAACATCCTATTGGCAAAAAACTATCAAAGAGAGATTCTTACACTTATTTAAATCCACAACTTCCTGGAATTATTCAGACCATCAGTAGCAGTCATGTAAGTGCTATTTTTTATTGGTTTTACATTACAATTTACTACAACTTGAATTTTAAGTGCATATTATTAGTATTTAATTATTGAGAAAGTTTGAGTGTGAGTGATGTGAGTGAAAACACATTACTTATTAATAACTGATTTAAAAATGCAAAGGGGGGATCTACTGTATCTAGACCACATGGAGATGGAAGTTGTAGCACTGTTGTCTGTACTTTAGATGAGGTAAATAGTAGACCATGTCCTAAATGATATAATATTTATTATATTTACTCAGAAAGATTCATGTTTTACATGGAACAATGAACATTGTATTTTGTATTTTGTACTTTCATGTCTGGTACTTGGTAGACAGCTGAATTGTCCCAGTATTTTTCACTAACTGAAACGACTGAACCTCAAAAATATTACAAAAAGAACAAAAATAAATCAGAGGAAGATGTTCTCGGAGATTTGAAAAAGGAACTTGAAATTGATGACCACAAAATTCTTCTTAAAGATCTTTTCCTTCGTTATGAAACAAACCCAGTAATTGTAAGTCGTTTTTCTAGTTTTATTCATTTGTTTTACACAAGATTTTATTTTAAATTAAATAAGAATAGCAAGTGTTTGTGTCGAAACTTTCACATTTGTAATCATTTTGTTCATCCTATATGTATAGGGCCTTTTAGATGATGAAGTGATAGAACATCGGAAAAAATATGGGGAAAATATTCTCACCCCATCAAAAGAAACTCCGGAATGGTTCAAGTTTATTCATCATTTATTCGGAGGATTTACCATACTGATGCTGATGGGATCCGTTCTTTGTTTTTCTGCATATGGAACACAGCACATTTACATGGATAATGATGTTATTGAAAAGGACTATGTAAGATCCATCATCCATAAATAAATACATTTCTGTCTGTCTAAAATGTACACTGTGAAATGTTAAAATATTTAAATTTAGTTATTATTAGTTATTACATTAGTTCCAAAAAACCATGATGAAAAATACTTTTATTTAGAACAGAATCTATTAAATTCCTCCAGATATATCTTGGAACCATCCTCATCATAGTCAGTTGTATTTCCGGAGTATTTTCATACTATCAGGAGCACAAGAGTTCTAAAATTATGGTACCATCAACACATTATATTTATTAACCATTAAACATTGCCCATATAGCTAAATTATAGCTCTTTTGATCATACTAAAATTACTATTGTTCCAAGAATAATTTGAATTTTAACTGGATATTTCTCGACAGGATTCTTTCCAGAGGATGGCTCCGCAGTACACGCTCGTCATCAGGGAAGGAATGATCAATGAAGTTCATGTGTCGGACCTCGTAGTCGGTGATGTTGTCTACATTCTACCTGGAACTAAAATCCCATCAGACATACGACTCATTGAATGTCACAATTTAACGGTAAAACAGTAATATATTAAACTGTGCACAATTATCCCTAATCCGTATTTTATATTAATCTGTGTACATTTTCAAAACTCACATTTTTCTAAAGGTTGACAATTCCAGTTTGACTGGAGAATCAGAGCCGCAGAAGAGAAGCATTCACTGTACTCACGATAATCCACTGGAAACACAAAATCTCTGCTTCTTCTCAACCAGTGCAATTGAAGGTATTTCCTGTCTTTTGATATTCAAAATTCTAAATTTAATGTGAGCTGAAAAGTAGAAAGTATATAAAAAAATATTATGATGTTCATTCCTCAAATAAATGGTGCAAATAGAAATTGAATGATAAATGACTTGTGGATTGCAGGACAGGGAAAAGGAGTGGTGATAAATGTGGGTGATCGAACTTTGATGGGTCGAATTGCAGGACTCGCCTGTCGACTGGAAAGCAAAGACACGCCGATGGCTCGCGAAATGGCTCATTTCGTCAAAGTCATTTCTGTTGTCGCCATTTTCTTTGGAGCTCTTTTCTTTGGAATTTCCGTCTCTCTTGGAAATTCCTGGTTGGACTCGTCCGTTTTTCTCATTGGTATTTTTTATTCCTTTCACTCAACTTTTTATACCTTTTCTGTTTATATTATACAGTTTCATGTATTGTTTATTTTTAACTGGAGACTTTTGTTACAAAAATGGTTCAATTAAATTATGAGTATGTTTTATAAATAATATCGTTCTCTCTCTTTGTTTTTTTGTGTGTTGCTTTGTTTTAAAATGAAAAAAAAAAAACAGGAATAATTGTTGCAAATGTGCCAGAAGGACTTTTGGCCACTGTGACAGTTTGTTTGGCTCTCACAGCCAAAAGAATGGCTCATAAAAATTGTCTTGTAAAACATTTGGAGGCGGTTGAAACTCTCGGCTCCACGAACTGCATTTGCAGTGACAAAACGGGGACTTTGACCCAGAATAAGATGACCGTGTCTCATCTGTGGTACAACAATGTCATTCATGACTGCAACACTGCCGAGGACATTTTCCTCCGATGGCTCGCCGGTCGTCATATTGACATCAAAGATCCCGGATTCCTCGCTTTGTCAACTGTTGGAGCTCTCTGCAGTCGACCGAAATTCAAACCAGCTCAATTTGCAGTCCCGATCGCCCAAAGGTTTTTTCTTTTATTTTCTTTGTTTTTCTCTAAAATTATTGGGCTCTCGATCTGTTCATAATATATTATGTATTTATTAGAATTTTTAATGCTCATCTTGGTTGTTGAACTAAGTCGTAAAGGTGAAGAAATTCTATGTAAAATCAAATTGTTGTCTTTTTCTTTTTCTCAGGGAAGTCATTGGAGACGCATCCGAAGGAGCAATTTTAAAGTGTATGCAAGTTTTTCTGGGAAATATGGAAATGTTTCGTCGTAAATATCCGAAAGTATTTGAGATTCCATTTAATTCTAGGAACGAATATCAATTGTCGATTCATGAGCTGAAAAACGATGACGAGAATAATTGCATTTTGGTGATGAAAGTAAGTTTTTAATGAGCTGCAAAAGTGTATAATGTTATGTTAAACATTCTAAGAACTTTTAATTCGTTTGTGAATATTCACTACATTTTTCATGTCATTTGGATCAAAATAGTACAATGTCTTTTATTTAATGTGCTTTCACTTGTTGTTGTTATATTTTATCACTTTGGAATTTGATACACAAGTAAATTATCATCAATGTATGTTTCTCGCTATTTTCTTATGTATTTGTTTTTTTTGGATATATTTCTAGATGAAGGATTTGGGAAATGAAGTTGAGAATGAAGTTGAAACGGGTCAAAATGAACAAGAAGAAGATTTAGGACCAACTTGGATTCCTCTGGAAATGGAAAGTGTAAGTATATTATGTACTGTACATATATTATTCGTATTACATGTACACACACTAGAATACTGTACAAATAACGATAATAATAATTATTATTCTGCATGCATTAAATATTATACTTATCATTCAATTAATTTTAATAGAGATGTTGTTTATCTTTTTAAAATATTTCACAGATTGTAGAAAAAATTCTTGGTTATTTGGGTCTAAATTCTTTGAAACGTGCTCGTCAAGTAAACAAGCTATGGAATTGTGAAGGAATAAAAATTCTGTTCAAGAGATTTTTTATTGCTGTTTCTCCTAAAGTTCATTTGAATGAAAATGGAGAGAACAGGAAAGAAGAGTTTGAGACATTTTTGTCCTACAATTCATTCAAGGTTCCGCACGTGAGTATTCAACACGAAAAAGATGTGGAAGTACTAAAATCCATGAAAGTTTTTGAGGAAAATATAAAAGAAGTCAAATCACTTCGATGGACTTTACATAAAGGATCGGAAGCTGTACTACAAGAGCTACTTCCTAAATTACCAAATTTAAATTACTTGGATATTGGACAGATGCTTTCTCGTGGGTTGAAGAAAATTATCATCAATTTTTGTATTGATGTTAATAATAAAACTCTTCGCTTGAAACAGAAACCTCTTGTCCTCTCAAATTTTCACCTATCTCCAATAACAGATGATTTGGATTTTTTTGGGGAACTTGAAAAATTTTCAAAGTGTGAAGGGGTCGTGATTCAATATTTGTGGGTGTCTGATTTATCGCGTCTAGAGTCTCATCCTCATCTACAAAATCAGTTCATCAAAATGATAAATAATATTCTTCACTCCAGTCAAAAAGTTCTCACTAACTTGTCATTATGGTCTTGTGAACTATATTTGTCTCAGCTCCACTTTCCCACGATGCCGAATCTGACTCAATCCGACTGGAATTTTGTTGGAAAACAACATCCGGATTTAAATTTGTTCTATGGACTGAATCCGTCTTTCAAATTTGCTGAAATGACTCCAAATATGAAGACATTTGCATTTGCATTTCATTGGAATGGAGAACCGAATCAGAGACAGGAAGTTGAACTTTGGACCAATTTTTTTGAATCCACTGGACCTGCTCCTAGTGTAACAGAACTCAACTATTCTGACGATTGTGCTGGTTACAACATTGAGAAACTCCTCCAAATTTTTCCAAATGTACAAGAGTTTTATCATTACCGTGTTGGCAATTTTGAATCCGCTGCTACTTCTATTTGGAAATTTGGATTGCATATCAAACAACTGCATTTTTATATCAGGATTTCTGAAGAAGGTACAGAAATGTCTCATTTGGATAGGATTTTTACTGGATTTTCTCAAGAAACTGTGGATCTAATTCAAAACTCGGAGACTGGAGTTATTCCGAATGCGGAAAATTTGAGAGTTAATCCATCCATTTTGGATCGTAAAGGTTAGCATTGATTTTAAATAATTAAGTAATTGAAATGTCAAGAACTTTCTGTAGTAAAAGTGTAAAAAGTATTTATAATGGCTGTTGAGCCAACATTTACTTCAGTATTATGTAAAATAGTTTTATGGAAACAAGGAAATCATTATAATAATTTATGACTGTTTTTCTCTTTTTTCTTTCATTATCTACAGGATTGGAAACTTGTAGTTTCTCTTTTTCGGGTGGCCCAAGTGATGGTTCTGTGCCTCGGAGGATTTTGGAAGTTGCCGGAGAGTATGCTTTTAAGCTCATGCCCAATGTAAATATTACAATTAGAACATCTCAAGGTAAAGCACCGAGTAAAACAATACTTTGTTCATTGTGTACATGTCTGTTTTATGGTAATATGGTTAATTACTCATCAATATGATGTTTTTGAAAGATGTCCATAATATATTCTCTTCTTGTTTTTTAGCTATGCTTGCTGCTTTCGAGAAAGTGTCTCAACTTCCAAACGTCGATATGAATTACCAATCACGGTTTTGACTGATTCAAATTGTGGCCATTCTCTAGAATTTCTACTGAAATAAATAATCAGTTACAGTACTTGTTTGGGATATTTTAAAAAAAATTGTATTTCTCGTCATCATTTTGTTCTCTACCTTCCCTTTTTAAATTCTTTAACATATCTTATCTTCTATTACAATACGAAACTGATAATTTTACATGTCTATTTTACATCTACTCTTGTAGATGAGTTTTCTGTATTGAAAGTTTTGTGTCAACTACTCTTAAAATTCATTATACATTTACTAATTCACTTTCAAAATGAAATAAAAATTGTCAACTATGCTGATATAAAAATAACCAAAGTATCAAAGTCGCCGTATTTTATTGTAATTTTTGTATGCTGTAAGTTATCTGCTTTTACTTGTTTTTTTCAATTTTTACTAACATTCTTCTATTACTTAATCCGATAATATTTTTATTACATATTATACAGTGTACCAAAAGAAAAAAGAAGCATCAATAAAACCTTAAAGATTTATAAGCTCCTTCTTTTTATTCAGCCATTTTTTCCCCGAAAACTATTTACCAGTAATAGAGTAATATCCACATGTTTGTTTGTCTTCTGTTGTCAATGCATATATATAGATTGTAGATATAATATACATGCATGTGCAGGTTTTTGAGAAAATTGATTAAAGTGTAATAGTTGATAGTAGATGCATAATAATATACAGTTTGTTGTTTGTTTGAGTTGTGCAGTATTTTCAAATCCGGATTTACCTACTAGACTTTCTTTATACTCTACATTCTGTGTGTAGTGTGTAGTGTGTAGTGTGTACAGTGTACACTGTACACACAAATATTACATTATGCATTCTGAATTTGAGACTTTTGAGACGACTTTCTTATCTTTTGTACTGTTTATTCTGTAATACATGTCTAATACGAGCAAACATGACGAGAATGACGGTTGAAAGAAAAAAGAAGATGTGCCTATTATTTTTTTATCATTTTTTATTATCGCTCTCGTACCACTTTAGACTTTAGTGTAACAGTATCAGCAAATAATACAAAAGGATTGCACAAATAAGCCTGTTTATAATGTCTGATTATCCACTCAGTCTTTTTGCTCTTGGATTTCTTTTTTTAAATCATGTAATTTAATATGCATTTATTTTCTTATCATGTTTTATCGCATTACATCTTGAATTGGCCTTTAATTGTAGTCGATTAAACGGTATATAATTTGAGCATCATCATTATTGATAATTGACTCTGTATTTTATGTTTATTCTTTCTACTAAAAAAGAGTCATTTTGCAAACAATGTATTAAAACTATGTTTGCTTTTTTCATATGTTTATACTTTATACACACTTATATCATAATGTATTATGTATATCTTATAGTTTCTAGTCATGTGACGTTTATTGAAAATACAGAATCGGACAAAAGTCACCGGGTACCCGAATGTTGAACATTGATGTGTGCACGGAGCGCGGATCAAGATTTTAGACATAAAATAGATTCTCTTAGATATAATAATATAGATGAATGTGCAAGATATGAAATGCATACAGAGATACTGTATGAAAAGAAAACAAAGACAGAGTAGTATCAACTATATTTACAACAAGACAAAATACTTTTAATAACCTTTCTCAATAATAACAATAATTGAGGGGTTTAGAATAAAAGGAATACGTTTACAATTTCACTTTGATATTACAGGATAATATACTTTGCATACATTAAAAAGAGCAACAACAACGATCCTTCTTGTGTTCAACTCTCTGACCGTAAACTGTATAAAGTATTTGAATTGAGTTTGAGAGGAATATATAAAAAACAGAATACAGAATCAATTATAATAACATCATTATTACAGACAAGAGACAAGGTAGCAGGTATTTATTGAAGATGGAAGATACAATTATTAGAAAATGGATCTATGTAAAGATGAATAAACAATAATGCGAGAAGAACAAGTCTCAAACGATGCTTTAGATTTTTTCGAGCCTTGTGTCTTGAGTCTTGAGTCTTGAGTAGGTAGTAAACAGAGAACAGAGAGATTGCAGACGGGATTCAAGTGATCAACTTACAGCACTAAAACCTTTTCAATTTTGACAAGTTGTCTACTTATGTCAGATTGCATGAATTTTTCATTTTTTTCCATGTGTGTGCATTTAGCTTGAGCATTTATTTAATGTTTCAATATTAAATGTTAACTGCGTGTAAACAGCTTGTGGGTATGTCTATGTCTAATCAAAGTATGCCTATATCAAATATCAAAGTATCAAAGCTGGTCTGTCTATACAATAAAGTTGATTTTATTAGTCATTAAGATTTAGTAGTGAATTGAGGACTTAAATCAGGAAGATGTCCTAAAATGTAGATACAACTATTTATTAGTGCCATCAGAATTATTTTTTTACGTCATTTTATTGTTGTACAATGAGACTTTTGACAGAGCACATCACACCTCTGCTCTTTGCCCTTCTTCTTATTTATATTTACAGATGATTGAATTCATCCCCAGATAAATATCCATATTTTTATTTCATACGAGATGCTACAAAGGACAAAAAGGTGAAAAATTGGATGCATCACATGAGTTGAATGAGGATGAAAAAGTGAGACGTATCACTGCTTACACAAACTCTGTTGACTCTTGACAGGTTGACTTACACCTTTGAAAGTACGTACACGTACTTTTGTAATGGTGGTTTAATTTACGTGTACATTGTACATAATATTACGTATAATCTGTACACAATGTCTGTTGTATGTTGACTGCATAAATGATAAATACAAATGGTCAATGGGCATATGTCCAGTTTTTTTACAGCTGATTCGAATTTCGAATAATAAATAATAAATTTGGTTATTTACCCTTGAAATTTAGAATAATACAATAAATTATCAATTATCCATAATACCAAGTTCATTTTTTCAGTCATTATGAAACTTCAAAGAAATGTCAAAATCCGCTCACTTGCAAAAAGTGAAAAGTTACATTTGAGCTGCATTTCATTTTAGACAACGAAAGTCCCGATACGGCTGTTAATTAATTGCTTACGTTCTGACGGAACCCATACAAAATCAAAATATTAATTGTGCCCGTGATCTCTTTTTATCCAAAACACTGCGGTACGTTTTATGCATCATATACACGTCAGAAAAACTGAAGAACATGGGACGGTGCAAGAAGAGAGGAGGAAAAAAATCTCCTTGTCTTCCTTTCATTCAGCATTGACACTTGACATCACATGATGTAGAATTGAGACTCTTCCCATATCTTTGATGTATAATTAATGATCACAACTGCCTTCCATATAGCAAAATATAACCAACGTGAAACAAATTGTACCATGTAAACAGTAAACGGGAATTGACATTGAAAACTGAAACTCGTAAAATTTTGACATTTTCACATTTTGAATGAAATGTTTCAGAGCAAAAAAGTGGTCAAAGGTTGACTTTTGTCTTGAGTCTTGAGTAAACAACTATTTATTCACTATGGCCGTATGTAGTCTGTCTTATCTTTTGTTTGTGTGATGATACTGCTGCTGATGCTGATGATGACCAAGTACAGCACCAAACACCAAACAAACAAGAATGAGAAAATTGTGCTGTCCAACAAAGATCTCAAAAAGATAAGAGATACTTGACAGAGTTGCAAGAGGTTTTACGCTGTATCAGTATAAAGTGTAATATGTATAACATAACACAGCTACACACTCTGTACCGTGTACAGTGTACACGGACTTGTGTATCAAATCTTTTCTCACCCTGTTTCAAATTTCAAACAGACACGACGAAGAAGCCGTCAAATGAAGGAAATCTTTCGTCATTTCTCTATCAGAAAACTGTTAAAATATTGTCATATAAAAACATGTGGATGCATAAATGTGTCTATTGTCTATATTACAGCCTTTTGAGCTCTAATCTTTTCTTTTGAAGCTACAAGATTATAACACTTTAATGCTAATATGCTATACTTACAGTTTACAATATCGACGACTCAGATAAAAGATAAAAGTACAAGAAAAGTATGAGATGAAAAATAAAAGGACGAAGAAAACAACATTTGACCAATTACCTATTTTCTTCTCATGTTGTAGGACATTTAGGCAACTTATTTATTTCCCAATCTATGTCATCCAGTTCTGTTCCTTTGTAGATACACTTTTTCTCTCCATTTTTAACTACATATAGTTTTATACCTGAATTAGTAGGTGTAATTCGAGTATATATATTTAGCCTTGCGTGTGCACCACGTACCTTTTGTACATTTACAATATATGTAATAATATAATATCAACAGCATCAATGTTCAAAGATATAGAAAAAGTACATTAAAGGAAACTTGAAATCTGAAATCAAGTTAACTTTAGCTCTCGTCCTTCGTCCTTTCCTCTTTCTCTTCTCATGCTCAATTCAAAATATCTTGTGCTTGCTTTTTTCTGTTCTGTGTTCTGTCAAACTACACGAGCAACTATTGACAAAACGAGAATAAAAAATGTTTGCAAGAGTCAATATGTGTATCCTCAATGACTGATCACTGATACACGATATATTAGATGCTAGCGTAAATACATCGACGGGGCGAGAGCAGTTCAGTTGTAGTGAGAATAACTGAAAATAGTGCATCTTGTTTGAGGACGAGTATTTACTAGTTGGGCATTGGGCATACATAAAGCAGAATTCGACTAAATACAAAATATATTATGCGTAGATGGAATTTAATTATTGGGATATGCTTGAGTTGGTCTTATAATAATATTATAAGAATAAAGAGCGTAATGGGTTGCTATTCCAAGTTGCAGCAGTTGTGTTGATAATGGGTTGTTGGTTCACTGTTGGATTCTAGAATTGTCAGTAGTGAGTGAGTACAGCATAATATAACATATACAGAGAACAGAGAGAGAAAAGTTGGATCAGTGGTTCTACTTTTTACTTTTTAGTTAGTTGATCCGTGAGACGGATTCTGTTACAGTGTGTGTGAGTCCTTCATCTTCGTCTCTTTCTATTGGAGCCTCAACAGTTTAATCAATCAATTACCAATTTAATAGTGCAGTTAATTATGGGAATGTGTCGCCATAAAAATAAATTTAATTCCTTATGGATCCAAAGTTTTCTAATTATTAGTGTTTTTTTAATTGATTCCACATTAAGTCATGGTGAGTTTTCACATTTTTTCCCTTTTTCCTCCGTTTTTGAAAAAAAACTAAATAAAAATGTAGGTAAATTCTATATCAAATTTCATTCGTCTTTAAATTCCCTTTCGCACAACACGAAAATAAAAAAGTTAGTGTAAAAGGACTGCTGAACATTTGATAACAAAAAGGTTCTAGATTCTACACAGAGAGAAAACAAAGAGAAAGTGGTGATCGGAATGACAAGTTTCAATTTTCAGTACATGCGGATTTTAGTAGCAGTTTATGCAGATTGTGCTTCTTTCACTATTCACAAATCGTAAATTATAAATTGCATCCGATTTTCATAACAAAGAACGAGCTCATTTATCATTGATCATTGCTGATGGGCGTAAGTATCTCAAAGTAAATAAATAAATGGATTGTGCTTCGTACACTGTGAAAAAATACACTTATTACGTGCAGTAAAAAACAGAAACAAAGTCTGAATGAAAAGTTGGAAAGAAAGAAAGAAAGAAAGAAAGGAAATATACATACGGGGATATTAAATATTAAATACTCGGTTGGAATATTGATATGCATTTATGTATAACAATCCAAACAATCGAAACAATGTTTTTGCGAGTGCAAAAAATGCATGTTGAGTGATCGCTAATCACTACGTAAATACGTACAGCACGTCTCAAGATTGAATCAAATATGATGCACTCAAAGTTTTGATACTTAGTCTATTGATGAACACGCAGTAAATCCAGCATGATTGCATTTTTTCACGCCATATTATTATTTACTTACAGCTCAATTACATCAATTTGACAGCAGTAAAATTATACAACCTCTCATTTTATCAAGTGTGCAGAGCACTTGATAATTTAAATTTTACTTTTTTTCTCTAGAATTTTTTTCAGTTGTAGTTAGTCAATACATATTATGTGTTATGTTACAAAGGGGTTTCAAATTTCAAAAAAAGCAACTGTATTTTTACCTTGTTTGTTATAAACCTTTGTCGTTTTATAACTTGAATAGTTTATTTGCCAATTTGGTATAATTTTTTTAAAAAGTGGATAGAAAAAGTGTGGTAAAGCAATAAAAGTCTATTGGTGTTGGCCAGCGTCAAGCGTCATCATCAGTATTTTTAATCAGAATTTTATTTCTTATTTTTTATTCTTTGTTCTCCCTCTAGCATTTATTATTCAGATAGAGACTTATAATATTTCATATATGTATCTACGCGTGTGTTCTCTGTTGTGTTGTGTGTAGATGAGTTCAGGTTTCAGTTTCTTGTTATAGTCCGACAGTTGTACAATAGCGAGAGCAGAGACTTTGACGCGTAGGATATATATCAAAGAGTGACTGGTGAATAGCGTAAAGTTATGTGTATTGTGTATGTAAATAAGTATTTAAGTGGGGAATTGAAGGAATCCAGAAGTACAATATACAAGATATAATGATGCGGTGCAACATAATGGATAATGGCAGAAGGCATAAAGTATAAAATTAATGCAGGTCTATGTAGCCGCACACACAATGTCCATCTCTGCATTCACCAGAGTCAGATTATTATACAAACACGTTTTTAATGAATTACTGACTTAACTTGATAGTTTTTAGAGTAAACTGTCTTTTGTAGTGGCGAGTGGAGTGAAGAGTATGGTGAAGAGTAGAGACTGCACAGAAAAGAGAGATAAAGAAGGAAGATGAAATACACATCACAGATCACAGCCACAAGTGAGAACTCAGAGTTTGCTCAACTCGTTTGCTCGCTAATCTCTAGATTTTTACCACAATACGGTTTGATATGAGAGTGATACGATACGAGATTCGAGACAGGTTTAAAATTTAAAAGCTATAGGGTTAACTGGGGGATCTGTGGTTTTGAGGTAACTGTGGCGAACACAAATTTAACCCCTTTAAAACGTTTTT
>JAQGBH010005365.1:0-14509 GCA_034698265.1 Sminthurinus aureus | reverse complement strand
ATTTTTCGACCTTTTTCCTCAAATATCTCTGGTAAAACGCAAAACCGGCCCGTAATATTCTAGGGTTTTACTACACTCACTAGTCCCTACACAACCAACATACCCCCATTCAATTCCCGAAAAGGCATGTCAGATACTTTACTTGTGAGTGAACGTACAAAAAACATAAAACGAAGTTTATCTCCTGCCTTCAGACCATGAGTTAAAATGTTACTAACTGAATTGAGTTACCAGGATTCCAGTTTTATAAACGACTTGAATTCCGGGCAGCAATTAGAGGAGATCTGCTTTATAGTACCGTACAAAACGTAGACGGAAATAAACGAGCGGCGTCGATATTACACTAATAGTTCCTTTCCCTTCTCCTCTTTCTTCTGCTCCAGTTCAAAACAATCTGTAGACTGAAGACACTTGAAATATTTTTTCGTCTGCGGACCAGCAACCTCGATCGGTCATGTCAACGCTCTTGAGTTGACATGAAAAAAGGAAATGTTTTAATTTGCCTCAAGAGCCACAAAACACGGATATTCATGGATATTTTGAAAATGGCTCAAAGTGCTTAATCTCAGATCGTTGTATTTTGTATTCGAGTCAGATTTCGATTCCAATTTGGATTCTAGTGCTGTTCAACTTTAATTCAGGTTTTGTCGATTGTATTTACAAATTGGCTCTCTTCAATTCTCATGTCTCAATTCAGCTTAGCTAAATGTAGAATTGTCATGGTCCAAATTTTGATTTTGATGTTGATTCTCCTTGGAGATTCTGAATCGTAATTACAAGTCGATTTAATAAATCGTCCACTTTTGTTTCCGTATTTGACTTTGAAAACTGAAATCCGGAATGCTGAATCCTCTTTCTATTCTTCACCTTGTTAACCTTTTCCAAGCGGTTGACCACTTTTGTCGAAATTTTTTGTAAATCATGTTGGTCTGGTGACACCAAAAGTCGAAATTTGTTTGGTATTCATAAAATACGAATGACAACTTTTGTATAAATTTGTTTCACCATTCTGTGGACGAATGACGACTTAAGGCGTCATTTTAAAAATTTCTGTATTTTATCAGCCGGATTCAATTTCCCCTCAATTAGTGCTTTAAAACTCGTTTTAGAAAATATTTTCCCCTGTGTTCCGTCCACAGTGGTTCTTATATATATTTTAATTCGAAATTTTTAATAATAAAATTTTTATAACTACGGCTAAAATTAAAATGATTTCAAATTAGAGCCGCTTGGAAAAGGTTCAGCTCAACTTTTTCATACGGTACACAATATTATGTCATATTTTATTCTACCTAAAATTCCACGTCCAGAATCCAGAATCTAGAATCTAGAATCTAGAGTCTGGATAATACGCATGGCAAACCATGTAATCTTGTCAAGGCGGCTAGGCAGCAAGTTTCCGTAATTGCATTACGAATGAAAAAATGGCAAATAAATACAGGATATGCAAAGTTTTTGTACGAGAATACGAGAAACTGCATGGATAAATGTTAGGTATCACGTGGAAGGAGCAGACACCAGGAGACACCAGGAGAAGAGAAGAAAAGGACAATGATGCAACCGAGAGAAAATGAAGAGACGTTTCTCATTTCTCAGCTTTTTCTTTTCTTCCTGTTTTCTTTCGTCTTTTGGACTTTGTTAGACGCTCCACACTCGACAGGGAAATTTAAAAGGGCATGTTGCAAGTTGACGTTCATCTTGAAGTCTTTTTAATGGAAGACTCCTGGATCTAGAATCCAGAATCTAGAATCTAGAATCTAGGGTCTAGGATCTGGGATCTGGGATAGAATGAAAAATATGTATAAAAATACCAGCTCGGGAGAGGAAACAAGAATGATGCAATGTAAATTGCAACTTGTACAATGTACAATGTACACATACATACGTGTAAAGTAATGTATGTAATCCTGGATCCTGGAACATTTTGCTTATTCCGTTGTCTGTCTGTTTTACTCTCAATTTCTTTCTCTGCGTCGTTTTCACTTCTTTTTTCTTTTCCCCATCGCCTTTCATTTTATGTGCATATAAGCTACAGTTATACATGTATACATATATGTGACCATTTTACACAGACAGCCGTCAGACCGTTAGACAGGCAAAGAGATAGAAATGAATAGTAAGAGAAATATAAAGGGAGAACAACAAGAACAAGAATTTTCCCTCATGGGCAATTTTTTTAAGGGAAGGAAATGGCACAAAGCAAAGTTTTCCTGGGCACATTACTCGCATTTTCCCCTTTTTGGTTTACACATTTAACATTTATATACATGTAACTGTGTCTGTGTACTGTATAGTGTATAGTGTGTATACATTTGAATTTTGAATGTTGGGTACATGTATTCATTTCGGAAAAAAGACGTCCAACTTCCCATCATAAAGAGCCCAAGAAACTGGAAATGAGATTGAAAGAGTGGAAGAATAAGACACAACATACAACATATACGGGAATTTATGGGACGAGTTACCGCCATGAAAAAACTACAAACTACAACCTATATATATAACCTACAACTTTTCATACTATTGTATTGTATTTGGACCGGACGGTAGAATTGGATAACTGGAGAACTGGAGACGGTAGAAGAGAATAAGAAAAGGTTGGTGATAGTGGTGGCGGTGTTGGGAACAGACATTACTTAATTTTATAACACAAATCTACATGCTCCGTTCTCCGTTCCCTGGTACCTTTTCCCAGCTCAATGTGTGCATCAAATGTACAATGTACATCGTACATTGTGTTTTGTATATTATACACCTTTTTCCCACCTATAAAAATTCAAGTTATGTGTAAACGGGCAATAATAAAATATAAAACAGGAACATGGAATATGGAATATGGAAAATCAATAGAAAAATCCTTGTCTTCTCCAGTCTGGACTATATATGAACGGGAACATTGAGCCTATTCATTTTTCATACAGAATTGGTGTACAACAATATTCATCCATTGTGTACGTTGCATTTTGTCTACTTTGTTTGCTTTTGACATTATGACTACGTACAGTGTTCAGTGTTCAGTGTTCAGTGTTCAGTGTTCAGTGTTCAGTGTTCAGTGTACAATGTAGATGAATAAAACTGCTTCTTTTACTTTTTCATGCCATTTGTTTCCAAAATTTTTTAATTAAAATATGTCAGTTCCAGGTTCCAGGTTCCAGGCAACACTTTTATTTTGTTGTGGATTCTTACAAGGCAAGGATAGTGTTTTTTATTTTTTTTAGTGGTGTAAAGAAAGTGAAGGGTAAAAAATAAAAACCCTTAGGCTCAATTTTCGCAACATGAAGCCGAAAAGTGTACGGAGCAGGAAATCAATAAAAATATATACCACAGTTCACAGTTCACCTACTCAATATTTATTTACAACTGTGAGTTAGCAACCACAGAGTATTGAAATATTGAAAAATGAAATTTGGAATTTGGAAAATTGATATCGATCAGCCCACTAAATCATTATTCATTATTCCTTCCACCAAATCAAAGTTAAAAGTTAGGGAAATACTAAACAAAAATGTATCATATTTTCATATTTCATTCAAAATTCGCGACTCAAGACTCGAGACTCGAGACTAGAGAGACGTGCATAAATATCTGTGCTAAAATGTATTTATACTTCCAGTGCACTCAAAAGTCACTCAAGACTGAAATTTCAAAGTCCAAAATCCAAAACTGCCAAATATCTGTATCAACTTTAATATTTAACCTATAAATTATAAATACATGGTTTATTCCAAGGATGGATTTGATATTAGAAGCTTAATGCTCCAGGCTCCAAGCTCCAAGCTCCAGGGAGTTGAGTCTCATGTTAATAAATTTGACATGAGCGAATATTTACTGTTTCCAATTCATTCTACTTGATATTTTATCGCCATTTCATGTATACCAATGTACCTTACATATGTATGTAGCATAATATAAATGTACATGTCATCGTCGTCGGCACTGCCATCGTAAAAATTCTGTTGGACATGTGCATGACACTCCTAAACTTGACTGCATTGAGCATAGAGCATTGAGCATTTAACGTTGAATGTTGAGTCTCTCAACTCTCAACTACTCCTGATTCATGTATATTATTGTACGTGTAAAATGTAATGTATAGGGCATAGGTATACAGTATACAGCACATGATTTGAGTCTCAGCTTCTCAGATTTCCCTTCAATTTCCATCAATCCATATTTCTTGTGGCTGTCGTGAATCCTGAATCCTGAACCCTACAACATACAACATATGAATGTAGAATGTGTAGACTAGGCTGAATTTTGAAAGCTGTACGATTAACTCGTAAAACTTGAAGCCTAGATTCTAGATTCTAGATTCTAGATTCCAGATTTTTGACAGGCAAAAATGGACATGCCTTGTACCTTGTACTCATAACTTATAAGTTATAACGTATAGTCACAGAGTCTGCAAGTGACACGTCTAAATAAGTATTGAGCATTGAATATTGAAAACCATGTAAAATGGTCTATATTTTTCCTGTCTTATTTCGAATTTCGAAATCTAGAATCTAGAGCTCTTCAACTTATTATAATATCAATATTTTGAATTTTTTGGTACATTCTTGTAAATATATTAACAAGAATTTAAATGGACGACTAAAAAATGGAATGACCACGTGCAGGATTTTATTGATTATTTTATAATACTAATTTGATATGATACAAAAGACACAAGACACAAGATACAAATAATGGTTGGAAAATTCGGGTTTAAAACTATATGAAATTACAAGTTTGAGACCACAGAGAAAACCGCACGGTAGAATAAAACAAAAAAGCTCTTTGCACACTGCACAGCAGCTGGCTTTTGTCTTTTGTCTTTTCCAGAGCCTGGATTAAATCGACTAGATTCTAGATTCTCATATGAGGAATTCTCAAAAAATACTATTGGCTAGGTAGGTTCGTCACTATTCATTATTCACTATGCACTATCCACTATACCTATAACCTACAATACACACGTAGTGCACATTGTAAACACTAAACACTATACACAGTAAATGAAATTAAATGTGCAGCCATATACAATATATATATACAATATACAAGGTAGATGGGGAAGCCGAAAAAGTTTTGCATGTAGCAGTGACAATCTGACAGGTGAAATATTGCATCTTCTTTCTCTCGCTCTCCTTCTCCCCCTGTCCAAAGTCCAAAGTACATTTTGTATATTATATCAAATTTTCAAAGCTAACTTTGAACCTGAACAAAAAAAACCTCCTTCCGAATTCTGACTCCTGACTCTCTGTCTGTTGTCTGTTTCCTTTATTATTATCAATTTTCATTGATTTTTATTCCATTTTTTATTGTCAGCTAAAATACTTTTTACTTTTTACATAGATTGCTCTTTGCTCTTTTCAATTTCAAAATTGAAATTGGCAACGTGTATCATATGTATCATATTTTTCAATTCAAAATTCAAATTGACTTGTTCATTGCGGATTGTTCATCGTATACCACAGAGATGAATCACAATTCAATTCTATGTGCTATGTGCTATATCATATTATGTAACATATAGTTTCGAGTTTTGAGAATACACGTACTACCGTATATGACCAAATAGTAGACCATTGTCTACTAGCGTAAATCTATGACTTTTCCCATAAGAAAGCATTACACATGGACTACTATTTGAAGCTGGATAAATAAATGGTCATATACGGTATGTATTCATTACTGAAGGCTGAACTGATGCATCATGAGAATCAAGTTTCAAGAATCAGAAAAAATCGTATTGATTGTACATAGAGCATAGAGCATAGAGCATAGACTATGGATATCAGTAATGGAAGCAACTGGAAGAAAAATCAAGTGTATAAAAAGGAAAAGATCCTCATTAATCGGTTCACTTGTTTTGCCTGACAGTAAAGAGTAAAGAATCCTCAGCACAGTATATAAAGCATAAAGCAGTCCATTAGACACTAGATACTGATAAAAACTAGAGAAAAAAATGAGGGGACTTTCCGAAAACCAAAGGACATGATGAAGAATGGAGAATCGAGATCCAATGAAAGGTTTTTTAGGTTCCAAAAGCCTCTAGAAATCCTCAAATAAATGAACCAGATCAAAGCCCCAACCAACGTATGCTGTCTTGAGTCTGGAGTCTTGAGTCTTGAGTGGGCGTCTTGAGTTGAGCATTTGGATTTTAGATTTTAGATTTTAGATGCATTCATAATTCATAGATACAACTTTCTATGTATAAGAAGAAGGGAAAAGGTAATGATAGTGAAAGTGATGATGTGACTCAAATTTACATTCTAATACTGATTTCTTGTATTAAGGACATCTGAGATTACCAAAACAACCAACAACCAACAATTGGTACAGATTGTATACCGTAAAAACTAGAGTAAAGAGAGTAAACGTAGTGCAATACTGATAAAATCTTTGTCATCTGAATATAAAAATTCGTACATAATCAACAGACAACAACAGAAAGTAGGAGTTTCCATTTTCTATGATTAGTTTTAATTATTATTCTGAACGTGGAATTCCGAGCATTAGTCATTGTGAAAGCACATTTTACACTCTATAGTTACTACACTTTTCTTAGAAAACATTCATTTTATTCGGCTTGATGATCCTTCATCCTACATTCTAAATTCTACATCCTACGTCCTACGCAAGCTGAATATTCAAGTGACAAGAGAAAAGGGAACATAGGCGAATGTGCGATCAAATATGGTGAATGATGAACAGAGAACAGAGAGACTGTTCCACGGACCAAGTTTAAAAGTCAATCCTGAAAAATCAATAGTCTTTAATATTCTTGCAAAAATGCCAAGACATTTAAGGCTCCAGATTTTGGCACATCCCATCACATTGTCAATAATAATAATGTGATTTTGGCATTCTAGAATTTAGTCTAGATTCTAGATGCTGGATTTTCGAGTCTCGAGTCTACAGAATCTAGAGCTTTGGATTTTAGATTTTGTATACTGGAGACTCCCATAAAACAAGGAATAAAATTCAAACTGGGTGTAATATGTATGTAATCTGTACAATACTTTATGCATAATAAGATTGTCAACAAAATTTTATTCTTGTTGGCTCATTCCATCTTTTGTATTTTGTACAAGGAAATGGGAAATTATAAATTATGTAATAATATTTTAAATAGGTACAAGCGTTTTTGATGTTTTATATTTTATATACTGCTATATTTACTACTTTATAGTTTATACTACTTCAAATTCCAAATAATATTGTCCCTAATTTGGTTTATATAATATACGTAGGTCGTATACAATACATGTATAATGTATAGTTAATAGTTAATGTGCATTTATTGACATTGTGGTTGTGACTAAAATCTGAAAACTTTGAAAAGGATTTATTTTTCTTTTCTTTTACATGAATAAAGAATATCTGTATATTTGCTGTAGGTTGTAGGTTGTAGATTGTAGATTCTACACAATGTACTCTACTGTATGTGTACTTTAAATTTACTGCTTGGATCTAAAGTTCAAAGTTCTTTTTTATTCCTTTTTTTTTAAAAAAAAAAGAATCTGTAGGGATTTCTCCTTGAAAATTCTATAGGTCGTGCTGTAGACTGTAGACGGTAGACTGGCGAATGACAAATACAAATAATATTCTGTCTCGTCCTTTTTCTAAGGTTCCTTTTCCTTCCTTCCTTTCTTTCTTGATCATGGACGATGATGATGATCATGTTGACGGTGGGCTTGTGAAGGTTTGTATTTTTATGCATTTTGTGTAACTGTATGTACATTTGTACCATTACTTCTCATCTACAATCCACAATCTACCTCATGACCTGGTTCAGTGGACTCTTTGCTTTGCGTCTCTCTGTCTCTCTGTGTCTCTTGTAAATACAAGAGTAAAGTGGGGTTCTCCGTGTGGTTTTCTCTTTTTGATGCTTGGAGCATTCTACATTCTACATTCTACTGTTTTCACATACATATCATTAGCATTTTCATTGCTACGAACTACGAACTATGACTCTTTACTCTGCTGTACATCATGCAGACAGTATGCAGTCTGTAGTCCGTAGTAGTAGTATAAAATAGGTCTTTTACTGTGGTTGAAAAAGCCGAGCTCTAACCTAACCAAACGGAAGCAAACCAAACGTATTCAAAGAGTCAAAGTCAGAGGCAGAACAAATAACCGTAAACCGTAAGGAGATTCATGATACTGATTAGTTTTTCAAATGAGATCTAGTTGGCTGTTTTTCTGAAAACGGAGAAGAAAAATCAATCTTGTGTTCCTCTCCAGTCTCCTCTATATGCACTCTCTATATCAATATATAGATACATATACACACTGCACATCATGCTTATACATTATACATACATTTGGTAAAATTTTCTATTTTCTGCCTTCTCTCTTTCCCTTCGGGATATTTAAAAGCATAATATGACAGAGAAGGGAAAGATTTCATCAGCATTATCTAAAGGTATTTTTTCTAAATGGTTTTATCCTGTATATTTAAAACAGAGTTTGTAGTCTATTTTATACAGTCAACAAAAGTTGACTACATAGTACAATATTTCAAATTTCAATTTCCAATGTTTTATAAATCATAAAAAATACTATTTTTTTCGATTTCTTTCAATCTGATAAAAAAAACATGAATTGTTCTCTCCATTCTTTACTCTTTGCTCTTTGCACATTCTACACAAATGATAGCAAGCTTCATTTTTTAGTACCTACACACCGATTGGCGCCTGTATTGTTTTCAGTTCCGGGATTCATAATTTATCATTTATTAATTATTGCCCTTAAAAATACTTTTTAACCGATAAAACCCTAGACTGAAAAAACGAACAAGGAAGAAAATTGAAAACAATAATAATATATTATAATTTCAATTGGAGTTACTATCACTTTTTACAGGTTCATATGCTTGCTTTGAAAACTTACAAGTCATATTTTTTGTTCTTTTGGTATAAAAATATGAAACAGTAATATTTATTATTGTACGGTACAACGAGCGAGACAAGCTTGTTGTTCATACACAAAACATTATTTTCTTGTTATAGTTTTTAAATAATATTATTTAAAGAACCAAAGAACCTATGAATGATATTATGGATTATATGAAACAGTTTTATGACTTTGAAACAAAATACAGAATACAGAGCTCTTAATTAAACTCATATTTCATAGAAATTAAAGATTAGATATCAAAAAGCTCGCATGTGGTCAGCCTATGTATTTTTCATATATATTATTACCTCATAAGAGGTAACAACTAAATGGAGCTCAGTTGTAAAATCCATAATTAAAAGAGGGTTCGTTAACTTTTGTTTACTTTTTATGGTACCCAAAGAGCCAAAAAATAAAAACACGTTATACACATAAGTGGACGAGAGATACGATTTGGATGTGTATGTTTCTCAACCCCGATGAGTGCTGAAAGTTGACAGTTGCCAAATAACTAAAATAATATAAAAATGAGAAAAAACTTGTTCTTACCTTGAAATGCAGCTTCAAAGTTTGGAGTATCATTATTAGCTGCTCCAAAATTCCATTTAATTGACCAAACGGTGAGGAAAAGAATCCAACTAAAAACTTGAAATGTCCGTTGCGTCATATTAATTAGTTAATTAATATGACCACTTTTCACTAGATAACAATTTTCAATTTCATTTAAACACTTTTGTTGTTGTGTAAACACTATTATTATTATTATTATTATTATTATTATTATTTGGGTTTGTTAATGATTCTCCAATATATTGTAACTTTATGATAATTTTTGTGATCCAAGATGACGAATAAAAGTTCTAAATTATTTTTATGTAACTTTGATCATTTTAGTTCAACTATCAGGCGTTCAGTCTTTCCTGATAAATCACTATTATTTTACATTCATCCTTTTGTTTGTTATACACCGAATTATTATTGAAAATTGTAACACATTATACAGAATCAAAGGAGCTAAAAGTATTATTATTTATTATTTAATTAATCTTCCAACTTCCAACTTCTAACACTAAATATGATAGATATTTACTGGAATTTTTGTTCCTTATTTTTGAAGGAGAAAGTTAAAAACTGACAGTCAACTTTTAAAGTTGAACAACAAACAACAAACAAGACTAGCACAAAAGATCACAATTCACAAAAGATGAAACAATAATTGAATTAGTTAATATATTCTATGTTGAATAGTACTATTATTATTATTATTATGACTAGATTTTGTTGGTTAAATAACTCTTTTCCCTTTAAAATGAAATAATAATAAATAATAATAATTTTGAAGTTTGATCTTTTGGTTCAATTTTTTTGTTTTTCCCGGAAGAATAAAAAAAACTAGTTGAATAATATTCCTGTGAATTTATGTATTTATTTATACAGTCCTGAAATGTATTCAGTAGCACATTGACAATTGTCACTTGACACTGGTCACTTTGTTGTAGGATTTGACGTTTTGTTGATGGTAATATTCGGCTTCGGTATATTTTGTATTCGGGAGAAAAAGGAAAAGCAGGTGCAGAGAAGATGAATCCTTGTTTGTTCGTTTCCAACTACTGTTCCTTGTTCCTCCGTGTTTTTTCCTCTTCTCCTCCTTGGAAAATGTTTGGAATTAAAAGAGAGGCCCTTATACTGTACACTTTCTCTTGTGTGTTCTATACCTATAATATATCTCACAGCTCCTCGTCTACATTCAACATAGTTTCTGGAGTCTAAAAAGTCTGGATCCAGACTCTAGACTCTAGTCTCTGAATATCTACCAGTATCCAGATCCAGCGTGCATACAAAAGTTGGAATTTCCACACATTGAATGTATAATACATATTACATAAGATGATGTGCATATACATTGTACATACAACTAGATCTGTTATAGAACTGCTCATGATCAAGAATATTGATCCACTTTCCCCCTGATATTCCGCCAAGCGCCAAGCTTTTACAAAGCACCAGGACAAGTACAGAACATAGAGCACTCTCTCTTTCTCCGCTTCTTTCTTTCTTTCTTTCTCAAATGGAAATACTAAAAGACCCGTTTGAAACTGTAAACATACAAAAGTTAGTAACTGTGTGTATTATATAGTATATTGTACAATGCTCAGCATTCAGTCTTCTGTCTAGCGTGTTGTAGTATCAGTAGGCAGTATGAAATATAAAATGCATGTGTTGTATTGTATCACAAATGCCTTGTGTGTGGTATGTTTGTTGTAGTCTGTAGGCTGTAGGTTGAAGCTATGCACAGCTGTACAAGTTCACTGTTCACATCTATCAAGCATCAAGTACCAAATACATAAATTGTTTTTATCCTTGTGTGTACAAGTATTTGTTCATAATGTAAAGTAAATATATTACGCCATATTTATGTATCCCTGCTTTCTTCTTTCTTTTCATATTACAACTTTTATTAGAGTACACTACATTAGAAAAAGTAGACACATTTGGGTACAGTAAATATAAATGTATTATCGTGCTGCATATTATAATATAAAATATACTCAACACTGTACTTGGTACTATGGATTATGTGACTACATTCCTAATTTACACCAAGGTTCAACGTCTTATTGTGATTGGAAATTGGAATCGTGATGAAAGAAATTGGATGGCATGGAGTGTGGTGGTGGTGAAATGTTCCTTTTCACTTTTCACATCTTACATATAAAGAATGTCTACGAATAAGTGGCACTATTTTCAGAGCCATGTATTTCGAGCACTTGCAAATGGCTTTGTCACAGAATATTTTTTTCTGAAAAGAGTCATTTATGAACTTGAATTGTGAAAAGTTTCAAGTTTCTGCCGAGCCCCATTTCCAAATTACAGGAGCTCAAAGTTATAAACCCACAAATTGTGCAATCCACTTTTACAAAATTTCGCTGACAAAAAAATGTTCCAAGATCTGGAGTAGCTTCAAAAGTAAACAATTTCCAATGTCCATCCTATATAGACATACTTCGAAGTCTGGAGAATCCAATAGCATCAAGATCTAGAAAAATCGGAGGCCCCCACCCAAAATAGCCCATCGCCAAACATAGCCTGTCACTGAAACGTTGTTTTCTTGATTTTTATCCACATTTTGAACTGTACTAGCCGCAAAACGTAAAGTAAAAGGATTTTGTTTTGATTTTGTTGAAGCTCAGAAACTAAGTGTCTGAGCCAGTGAGGACGACTTTCCTGAATATATGGCAGTGGCTTACAGTAGCGTTTTAAAAATTGGCGTCGAAATATTTAATGACAAATGTCAAAGAAAATTTTCATGATTTAAGGCGTTGTGTATTTCAAAGTCGACAGGTCGCGGATTTCCAAATATGATTTTTATTATTTAATAGACCCTTCTGCATTCGTCTGTACTCGAAACCCGAAACAAATTCCAAGTCTTTTAAAAAATATATTGCCTTTTCGAAAAACGAACCAAAATCGTTCCATTTTTTCACCGTATATTCAGAAGGGAGCAGTAAGGTCCTGCGTATGTTTTCAAATTCAGGCAAAGGTAAAATTAAATGTCCAATTAATAAGCTCTATGAATCCAGGAAACATTTGGATTGAACTTGCCTTGTTGCTATTTCTCACCCAAAAATGTAACAAACTATCAAAAACCGAAAAATCTCAAATCATACCAAAATATTTAAACCCACACAACTTTCCACCCAGCTGCCCGATGAAAAAAATTTGGGCGTTTTTGGAAAGGGCATTTAAACAGCTTTTAGTATTTGTAACGGATATTCGAGTTTTCAAAAGAGCGTAAGAAGAAATTCGGGAAACATTTGTTGAAAAACGTGGATTCCAATAAATTAGGGGTCTTCAACAAAAGGTCAAATGAGTGAGTCACAACGGAGTCATTTGGGCAAGCAAATACTATGTTATCTTAGTAAAAGTATGGGGTCTAATATGGTAAAAGAATCATCTCAATCGCTTTTGTACTAGTAATTCTACAGTGTCTTTTCTGTCAGTGCCACTTATTTGTAGACATTCTTTATGTCTTTTAAACAACTAAGACCAATATGTTATGACATTCCTGTCAAAAAAAGCTTCTGCATTCTAAACTGCACTTGCAGAATGTATATTCTTTTAATATTCCATGTGGAGAGTGTATTAAATGCGGGAATTGTGTGGGTGAATGGTGCAAGTATGTGGAATGTTAGAGAACAGTAGCGGCAGCTCTGTACTGGACTGGACTGTAATGTACTGTACAAATCAGGAAAGTCTGTACAGCAAGACAAGCATGTGTGTACTTTCCTTTTCCTGGATTTATTTTTTTAGAGGATGCATCTCCTTTTCCTTTTAGCCTGTAACGTATTGCGTATCAAGTATCAAGGACTACGGAATACATGTATACACATTACACATGTGTAAGTACTTTTATCATGTTTATGCAATATAAATTATTAATTGGGCTTCGCTGTATATGTATTATGTATACATACTATTTGTACTATTTACACTCTCAACAAAAAAGGTTAAAAACGGTCCTACATTTGAAAACGTACATTTTACGTTGAAAAAAATGTAAATTTTACCTTGGATAAGGTAAAACGAACAATTCCAACGTTGGGTTTACCAAAATTACAGTTGAACCAACGTTATGAAGAGGGTAAAATTTACCGCTCACTGTAATTTCTACCTATGAACACTGTAAGACTGTAAGACCCTCATTACCATCGATTCAACGTAAAATACGGTTGGATTTTATCGTAAATCGGGTTGTTTCTACGTTTTGGTATCGAGAGTATACTGTTTACAGACTGTGGAATAAATAAGTAGGAGAGAAGTCAGGTAAGCAGAGCAGAGAAAGCGTTGTCTTCATTCACTCACTCTATTGTATTTGTCATTGCTGTGCAAAATCCGAATCCGAATCCAAAACGGAAACGGTAATCCAAACGACAGAGAGAGATCCATAGGCGCATCTGTGCCCAGTGTCTAGTCTTTATAGTCATTGCCAAAACTTCGCTATTCTGCGTACTTTATTATTCTTGCGTCCTGCCGCTGCTCCCAGCTGAAAGTTGTAGGATGTAAGTTGAAGGTACAAAGTACAAATCTCACTCGAATCTAAAGAGAATGAGTGTACTTTTAGAGTAAGTCAATGTAAACAGTATAAATAATTTGGACTAATTTAATTGATCGCCTCTCTCTTCTATCTCTAGTACGTATTTAGTATCCAGCTCAGCGGACTGGACATTGTTGTTTTTCAGTGACATGACCATGACACTCGACACTAGGTTTACTACTATGAGATATTCGCATTATCTACGATATAAATTCATCAATAATCTAGCCATCCGCTGATCACTTATCATTCAATGTTAGCTACTGATCGGAATTCTTGGAATATAAACACTGGACACTGGAAAATGTATTATGAATTCCAAAATGTGTACAATTGTACATGAAGCAAAGAAAGTTGACGACGAGATCATCAAAGACACATTTAGAATGGAGAATGGAGAGAGTAGAAACAGTATTAGCCAATAAACATAAATCTGTAACAAGGAAGTTGCATGGATTAAAATTTACAAGAGATATGAACGACGAAAACTGGATTAGCTTTTTGTAGTTTTTGGCACAATAAAAAAGT
>JAQGBH010005364.1:0-14512 GCA_034698265.1 Sminthurinus aureus | reverse complement strand
GGGACTATATTTTTAAGACGTCACGCGATCACGTGGTACTTTTTGACCCCCTCCCCCCCTTTTCAATATGTACGCTAACATATCGTTAATGGTGGGTCTGACCCCCTCCCCCCCTAAGTCTGTGACGTCTTAAAAATATAGTCCCTTGTTGTGTGAAGAATCGGGTAACATAGAAGTAGCATAGTGATAAACATAAAAAGGATTGCAAGGGTGAATTAAGTCAATCAAACTGTCAGTTAGCAGTTGACTTGATGAATTTTTGTATTGATGTATAGACAACTCAAAAAGATAATATATGAAAACATCATTCAAGACTTGAACATCTCAGTAATATGGATCCACCTTTTAAATTTTAAATACAAAATGGTTTCAAGTCTGGAGTAAGCTCCTTCATAAAGATAATGTAAGGAAAAATGTATTTTTTTAACAAAAATCAAAATGAAGTATCTTGATGCTTTCCTCTTCTTTATATTTTTTTATTGTTAACAATTTAAACTTGAGACAGAATTATTGATTTCGACATCTAACATTTACACTGTAAATTTTACAGTGAGCAGCATCACAGAGTAGGAGAACAAGGTTTCAATCATTTTCTCTGTTACACAAAGTACAAAACTCAAAAATCAGATGAAAGGTGCAGCAAAACAAACAAAAGGTGTTCATTGTGAAAAAGAACATGGGTTTTTACATTTAGATATTTATCTTGTCACTATTTACTCCAGATCTCTATATTTCTTGACAACTCCTTTGAGATTTATTTCGAGTTGAAGGAAAAGATGAAGAAGAACAAAAGAAAATCACAAATCTAAAATCTTCATAATATTCCGTATGTCAAAATTCGTAAAACCGAGTATTCAATGTATTGAATGTATTACGAATTAAAATATTTTGTGGACTTTGGGAGATGGTGACTCATCAAGTAGTTTTGCAACTGTGGTTAACAATGTTCATTATTTTATCTTGGAGATTGGAGAATAGTTTAGTAATATTCATATGAAGAGTTTTTTTCTTTTTGGTGTTTGTGTGGGTATTCTGTTTTATCACATATTATCATAATATATAATATATAGAAGAAGAAAACACCCATTCGGTACATTCGGCATTCCACTCTTGAAAAACATGTAACACACCGATTATTTCACAAGTATTATATTATTATTATTATTATTATTATAGATCATATAGTGATGATGATACAGATGGATGAATTATTGCTTGTAGAATTTTTCTAGTTTCTTGTATATAATTTATAAATCCACTTCAACGATTTGAGATTTGAGCGCTGAGTACCTTTTACCTTTTGTATTTTGTAGCGAAAAAGTGTGGTATGGAATAAAGAAGATAAGAATATTAAATGGCAATCCATCATTCCAACTTGGTAATTGTAGTTTGAAATTTATATAATATATTATTCTATGTATGTCTTTGATTGGAAAAGTCAAAGGAGTAAAAGAAACTACTTTTTTCTAGATAATATGATGCTACTCCTCTTCAAAATAATGATAATAATAATAATTTAATAATATTCTCTCTGACTTTGTTTGACATTGATTTTTAATCTCCATTCATCTTTCCAAGTTTCAACTGTCAAGTGTCAAGTGACGAGAGTAAAAGAGCTGAGATTTAAAAAAGTAAAACTAGAGTACAACAATCAATTCCCACTACAAAATGTAGTGAAGAAAAATGCTTCGGATTATTTAGATACATAAGTATTTGATATTCCTTATTTTTCATCTTTTAATCTTTAATTTTTTTAAATCATTTACAGCTAGTGAGCTTTATATAATATTTAATATTACATTGTAGGCAATGATAGGAGCTGGTATTAACCAGACATGGCATAAATGCCATTTATGCCGTCATGACATAAACCTCTTCAAGTGGCAAAAATGGCATAAACTGGCATAAATTGAAAATTTTAAAGTTTTGGTCGTTCAAGCTCCTGGTTTGGGTCAATACCTTTCTAAAAAGTGTTTTTATACTCATTTCGTGGTAAATTCATTCCGGAATGCTACTCAAGTAAAGCAATGTCAGTTTGAAAATTTCGAATTTTTCAAAAATTTTCTAAAATTTCATCGAGTATTTTAAGACTCTTGTAAGTTATTTTGAAACTTTATGCAAGTTTATCACAACACGACATTAAAAACTTCATGTATTTTTGATTTTTCTGTAAAAACTGAGGTTTTTGTCATTTTTGCCAGTTTTTGTCATTTTTGCCAGTTTATGCCATTTTTGACAATTTATGCCATTTATGTCAATTTGTGCCACTGACATGACATTTTTCAAATTTTGCTGACATATTCCTATCATTGATTGTAGGCCATATAGTGACGTCACATACATTTTTACAAGTACACGAAAATAGTACGAGGCCCAAGAAATTTGAGCATTTATAATTTATTCCTCAAGTTTACACGAGGATAAATATAAAATGTTTACGTGTTTGGTGTTTTTGCCCAATTCAATATTACATAATATATTATATACTCAAGATAGGATTTCCCCCTTTTTGTATCATCATCACGGTATTTTACACGGCAGTTCTCACTTCCTTTATAGCTGCAGTAATAACAGAGTATAGCAATGTCTGGATTCTGGATAGAAAAAAACCCCCACTAATGCAATGTTATTTAGATACGTAATATTATTGTACATTCAATCCTCAATAATCCTCAGCTCAACATCTTCATTGTCAAAAAGTCATGAGCATGAGTCAGTCAAAACTCAAAACGTGGATTGCGTATAGTATAATATGTACACATAAATTTTAAATCATCATCAAAATGGATAGAGAATTCATACGATGATGATGTATCATAATCTGTATGTACTGTACTCTCGAGACTCTAGACTCTATTCATTTTTGCAACTCGAAACTCGAATATTCGAATATTTCAATTCACTTTAGTTTACAATAATTTTTAAAATGAAATGCAAAAAAAAACCTTCTCTTTCGATTCTCGGAATTTGAAACTCAAAGTTCAATTCATATTTTACACCGTCTGCAGTCTGCACAGAAGTCTATGCATAGTTGAGAGTTGAGAGCAATCTTTTAAAAAGGGAAATATCTGTAATCTGTAGTATTTACTAGTTGCTTCTTCATTTAAATAGTCTTCAGGAGGAAAAGGATCACGACGAGAGTGAGAACCAACGGCAGCTTGTCTGTCAAAAATCCTCGTCTCTTGAATCTTGAACAAACATGAATAATAATACTTTTTACCTTTCACATAATACTAATATTTTCTCTTTGTTTTGTTTTTTTTAACAGTTTCATGTTCAAAGGAGAAGTTGAATTGGAAATTGGAATGGAGAATAAATCTACTTGCGGTTTTACTTTTGGTACTTGAAAGTTGAAGACATGGATTGGATTTTGGATTTTGGGTTTTTGGATTACCTGTCCTTTATTCCGGGACTTTTTACATGGAAGAAATGGAGTGTAAATGACTGTATGAGCTACTTGATATTATTATCTGTCTCATTTTGGATATTGGATGCATGTGTATTGTAATTGGACAATCTTCCTCGCTTCTCGTCCTCCTCCTTTTACACGGGCATCCAAAGTTTTCTCTTCAGGTTCCGCTCAATGACTCGTCTAATTCTGATTTCTGATGTTTTACCAAAAAGAAGAAGATAGAATTTTGACAGGTTAGAAAACTGTATTTTTTATATACTTGTAGAAAAATTGCTCTCATAATCCTAAATGCTAAAATGCACTCAACACAATAGTTTTCTACGAAAGTTGTATTATTTTAAATCCCATTCTACTCCAACTTAAATGTAAATATTGAATACTGAAAGCACAAAATATTTAGTGCAACTAGGAAATTGGAAATCCATCTGTAATAAATATTAAATATCATTGGAAAATCTTTTTGGAATCAATTCAAGGTCAATGAGCAGGTTGATGATCTTTTGTCTGCTATTCTTGTGTTTTGGATATTTGCTTGTATGGAGTATGGAATTTGGAAATACCCACTGTACACTCATAATATTATAATTTCATGTACAGTTGAGACTCGAGACTCGAGACTTTTGGTATCGTTGAAACTGACTTGTGAGTACCTTTTTCATGTTCTTCATGTCATCTGCCATTATTAAACATGGTGATTTCTGATGATTTGTCAAAAAGATACAAAGGGATTGAAATCAATCAATCTGGAAAATGCTGAGAATTGGGAATTCCATAAAATATAATGAATGAACTTGACTTGTGATTTGGGATGTTTGTTTTAGTTATTGTTGATATATTTGGAGTTTGGAGAGTGGAGAGAGGAGAGAAATATCCATAACATGATAAATGATGATATGCAGTGATAATTGGGTAGATATATTTATAATATGGACGATGGACGTATATAGTTGAGACTAGAGACGACAGGCTAGATTTTTTAAAATGTACTGTTTTTTCTCTCTCTCTCTCTTGGGTCTTGAGTCTTGAGGTACGATCAATTTAAGTGCACGCTGTGTCCTTTTTCATGCATATTAAATAGTTCCATGTAAAGCATTATCTCTCAGCTTCTACTACATGTTCTATTATGTGATGGAGAATTGAGAATTGAGAAGAGACTCTGCTTTGATATTTGATTTGCAAACATTTTCATCCTATTCATTCCTCCACAAACACAAACACAGATTTTTATGCATAATGGATGCATGAAATAATTTGTAGAGTGACGGAGTGAAAAATACTTGGAATTTCTCAACCTCACACACTGTTGAGTGCTGAGTTGCGGAGATGAGACAGTCAGATGTCTGATGGGATGTGTAACGTGTAGCGTGTATCATGCATATCTTACCCCGATATAGATATAGATGTAGATATAGATATAGATCCATTTTTTTCCACCTCCTTCATGGAGAATGGAGAAGAAACAAAAGAGTGAGTTAATGAGAATCATGACATGACACACCAAATCTTTAATGTAGTCCAATTGTACTCTGTTTTGTATATTATGCGGACACAGAAAAGGAGAGAGAAAAAGAGATTCGTGTCCTGTCTCTCTGATTCTGATTCTGTCTCTATCTTCCAATTGCTAGAAATTAATTGGCGGCTTAACAAGCAAAGTCAAACACTTTCCTCCTCCTCTTCTTCATCTTCTCTTTTTTTCTACATTTATCTTTTTTATACGTCCAAACTCCAAACTGCAAACTGCAAACAATAATAACATGCAGAATAATCAAAGTAACACGGATTATGCCTCATATCTCTTTTATACATCTCTGCCGAATATTATTGACTCAACTATGACGATCATGATCATGATCGAGATGAAATCCAAGTCCAAGTGAGGGAAAAATAACATTTCTCATTTCTGATATCAAATGTCAACCTTTCATTGTTTTCGTGCATTTATATTTCAGACATTATTAATTATTATGAATTTTGAATCTGCATTGTACATTGTACTTTGTACATTTTATAAATGCTCAATGTCTTTTATTGACTTTTCTCTCGAGTCTCGAGTCTCGAGCTAATCATTCTAAAATCTTTGTTAAAAATCTTTGTTTTTTCAAACTGATAATTTCTAATTCACAAAATGTGACTTGTGACTTGAAATATTCAAGTTTTATTATTTATTATGATCCGAGGAGTTTTGATATTTGGTCCCTGTTCCATGTTCAGTGTACAGTTTGAGAATTGAGAGTTGAGAGTACGTGTTGAATGAAAATAGAAACTCATCTCTTGTAATCTACATTTCGAGTAAAGTATCAAAAGTATGCTGAAGGAAGGTACAAGTTACATAATATACTTCTGATATCATATCTATTGTCTATTGTCGTAAGTGTGTGTTATTGAAAGGAGAAAAAAGAGTTGAATCCGGATCTTTTCCCATTTCTTGCTCCTGACTGAGTGAAGGAGTATTATGGTTGATAGGCGGGAAAAACTGTTTTTTTCTCGCACTAACGTACCGCCGCTTGAAGCTTCAAACTTGTTATTTGATTGTTGAATGTGGAAAAGTATTGTAGATTGTAGAGTGCAGACAGCAAACAGCAGACATGAGAGTTTAGACGGGATTGTATGATACATTTATGTGTAAAATGTACTGTCTAATGTCTAATGTCTAAAGATTTTCTTTACGCATCAGTGCCATTTTTGTTCATCTTTGGATTCTGCAGACATTTTTTTCTCTATGTAATGTCTCTGTGTAGTCTGAAAAGTCTGCAGTCGGCAGTCTCTAGTCTGTAAATTGTACATTGCTCTCTGTTCTCTCGTTTCGTCTCTCGGTCTCTTTAAACTTTAAAAACACGTCGTTTGCATTTGAAGTTCGAATATAATAAAATTTGAGGTAGAGTGATATTTTGTCTGCACTTTTTTGTCTGTATATGTAAAAAAAGTATGTCTTTGACTTGGATCATACTTATATCATAACATTCAACATTCAACTTGTGTCTCGAGTCTAGAATCTAGAATCTAGAATCTAAAGTCTCGATGAAATGCTAAGGCGTTATCCAGATGTGGAAAAATGAAGAGATACGTGTCTAATTTTTAACTAACCTCGTGTGTGTTGCAGCAACAAGTAGTTGTCGGAATACTCGGAACTTGAAATTTGAAATACCTCAATTTCTAATGTGATTTCTGATCATGTTTACTGTGTTGTGTCAAGTGTGAACCTTGAACGTGCTATGTCTTGTTTCTCCTTTCATTTTTTTGGTAGGGCTTAAGACCTTTTTAAAGACTCGCTCAATTTCCACTGTAAAATGTAAAATATCTCGAGTCTGAATTGTGAATTGTGAATGCAAAAAGAAGGCAGAGGAAGAGAAGGGGAAGAGATAAAAGATTGTTCCTTGAAATGTATTACATGTAAATAATATTATATTACAATAGTAAGAGATAAATTCTTGGTCCATCTCAAATCTCAACTCAACAGTACTGAAAGTCTGTTTCTGTTCTCTGCTTCTGTTTTTGTATCAGTGTCTGAGTCTGAGTCTGAGTCTGAATTTTGTGGCTGTGGCTTCTGAATTGTGAATAGTGCACAAAAGGAAGAAAGGAGGAATTTAGAAAAGTGTTGTACATTGTACGTTGTATATTGTATGGTGTATTCTCTAGTCTCTAGTCTGTATTCTGTATGGTTGATGGTTCGGTGGTTGGTGTAGCTATTTAAATTTCTGAATGTGAGATGAGGTAGGCAAAATAATTGGATGTGTCATCCTCAAACCTCTAAACTCCAAACTCCAAACTCTGAAATCTAAAGCTGGTGCTACAAACTCCAAACTCTAAACTGCAAATGCATAATACGTGAATATGTTCATTCTCAAGCCTTTTTTGAACAAAAAAGTTGGTTACACACAAAATCCTTCTCAATTCCATTTCCACGCTGTGGCTCCATCCTCTTCATCTCCAATCTACTCTCTACTCTCTACTCTGTACTGGGCAATGCATCCTTACAATTTAGAATTTAGAATGATATTTGAATTGTCTGCTGCACGCTGTAAATTCTGTACCTATTTGAGATTTGAGATTTGAGATTGGAGACTGAAGGACGAGAATGTCAAATGTAGAAAATGCATAGGATTAGTTTCCACATAAAAGATAATAATATTGTGACTTGTGACTGTAAAATGGACATGAGACACTGAAGAGGAATAGGACCATAGCAAAAAATCATGGTGATGACACCACAACAAATATTATGTAATTTATGTAGCATATCATTATCCTTATTATCATTATTATTATTCTGTCTAGAATCTAAAAACTTGCAGAGCGTCTAGAAAAAAGATCCCGAGGACATTTCTAAATTTACAGACTCTTGGATTCAAGATTCAAACGAGAATTTTTGCACAGTGCAAACTTTTTCATGTTGATTCTCTCGAGAATACTCCAGATGAATTATGAATTATCAATATCAAGTTGCTCAGTGCACAGTTAAAATGAAATGTTGTATATAAAGTACAGATATTTAAAATATTAGCTTGGTTGTACGGATTCCAGTTGTAGTCTTCTCTAGTGTTTTCCTCCATTATCAATTATTTAATGTTATTTGATATGATTAGTGAGTGGATGGATGTGCAGTAGTGAATGAGGAAGGAAGGAAGGAAGGAAGGAATGGATGGAGTGTGTGGGGGAATGGGAATTCACGATCCGTGAGAGAGACAGAGACAACTTGAAACTTCAAGTCTCGAGTGTTTCAACTTTACACAGAATTCGTACATTCCTCTTGTTTCTTGTTTCTTTTTGTATTGTATTGTGTGTGTATTGTCAAGTGTGAATTGCATCAGAGCATCCCGATGTTCATTGTTGTAAATATTCCATTAAATTGTTTGCCTTTGCGTGTGGTGATGAATGATGGGGATGGGGATGGTGAATGAGTGTGCACTGTGCACTCAAATTGCAATTGGAAACAGTAGCATGTTCACTGTTCACTGTTCAGTCTTCAGCGTGCAGAGTGCAGAGTCTAGAATCTAGAAAAAGAGGAAGAAGAAGAAGAAGCCGGTGTAAAATTGTGTGGGTGGGTGAGGATTGAGGATTATATTTGGGATTTACGTGGACAATGTACAAGTCTGTTGGTGTTGGTGTTGATGTTGATGATGGCAATGAAATTTCACTCTGTACTCTGTACTGTCTACTGTAATTTGTAATGGAACAGAGTCAAAGAGCGTGATTAAGTAAAAGTCATTGTGTGATGTAATGTTGTGTGTTGTTATTGTGTTGTAGTGTGTTGTTGTTGTGATGAGAGGAAAGAATGGAAGGAATTTCTACAAGAGTGTCAAATTTAGATGGTTCGCTTCTTCCATTTTCCTTTGGGAGAATAGAGAATGGAGAATTAAAAAATTCTCAAGTACTAAAAGTAAGCAAATCCAAAATCCAAATTCATTCAAAGATTCAAAGAGGCTCCATGTCAACTGCTCCTTTAATTTCTACACATTTTTTTCCGTTTCCCTTTCCTTGGTATTTGCTACAGTAGTTTAGTGCAATATGATCATATCCTATTGAGTATTGCAGAAGAACAAGTTTATTCTTGTACATTGTACATCGCACACGGAGAGAGAAATGCTCGTCTAATGTCTAGTGTCTAGTGTTGAATGTCTACACCGCAAAACCTCAAAGAGAGCTGATGACATTGCACTTGAACGTTGAACAAGTTGAATAGTTGAATAGTTGAACATCCGGGTTCCGGACTTTCTTTTCAATGTCTGTCTCTCTTTTTGTCATACGATTCAAAATCCTCCTTTTTTCCACTACAGCACAGGCACACAACACAACACAACACACAAAACAAAACACTCGATCTTCCATCCACATTTTAAATTCTAAATTTATGTACAATTTAGACTTTAGAATTTAGAATACGAATTGTCAATATTTCCCACGACAAGCCGCCTCTTCAATGTTCAATACTTGTTCTCTAGTCTCTACCTTGTACATTGTACATGACTTTGGATAATTGAATAGTCTCATTTAAAAGGACTCGGAATTCGGAACCATCGGCGTTCAACCTGTTTAACATTTTATACAAAGTTTCTTCAAGTTGCAGAAAGCACTCGGTTTTATATTGCAAAAAGCGGATAGGTATAGAATTGTAGTACAAGTTCAAAGAGCTTTATTATCCTTCCCACTTTCATGTCAGTTTTGTGCTTTATCTCTGTAATCTGTTTTGTTTTCTATGTACTTTGCATTTTATAAGGGACTCGTCTCTTCTCTTCTCTCCTCTCCTTGTCTTGGCTTCTCTTGTGGATTGTGGACTGTTGCGCTTTGTGCTATATAATTTTTATGACTTTCTGCTTACGTAGTTACACGGACTCTATTTTTTATTATATAAACATGTTACATTTTACATGATACATAATACACAATACACAATACACATAATTGATGCACAAGACAAGATAGACAGCAGAAAATGTAAAACATTGTTTTTATTGTTACGATTTTGTCCGCTTCATTTTATTAATTTACAACCGGTGGATGAGTTTTATTGTTGCGGGGTTCTCTTTCTCTGTGTGTGTGTTCATTGCTCATTTTTGCTCAAATGCTTCTGTTGACTGAGGTTGAGGTTGAGGCAAAATTGAAACCCCAAACGAGTGCCAGTGCCAATGGATGAGCAATAAGAAGCCATGACCAAATTATATAAAAAAATACAAAATGTCGATGATATAAAGTTCACATGGTGAAAAGTTACAAGTAAAATGATGATAAAGAGTGAAATCCAAGGGAATGGAATTGAGAGATTGGAGAGGAACTGGCACAACTCGCATCCTCTCATCCGAGGTTAGGGACGTGAGCTGTAATTAAAATCACACTCCAAATTCTAGACAAGTCTGAGTTTTTGTTTACCGTATTCGTCTTCTGATCGTCGCGTGTGGCACTGCGGTGTTAAACAGAGAGTTTCCTTCCTCAAAAAATTCAGATAATATTTTCATCATCCTTTCTTTTTCTCTCCTTCCTCGCTCTTTGTCTGAATATTTCAAGTTCATCTACCTTTGGATTTATGCAGATTTGAGACATTCCACCCCGAGTTTGGAGTTTGACTTAGAATTGGACGTGAATGTGAAATTCCATTGATTCAAGATTCAAGTCAAAACATAAAATCGAGAAAGAAAAAACAATCGAGATTTTAGAGGTTCGAGTTTGGAGTTTGGAGTTTAGACCAAGTTGAAGACTACAAATATTTGTAATTACATCAAGTAGCCGCAGCATGTGGTCCTCGTTCCTCTTTCCTCTTCAAAGGTAAAAAGTAAAAAGTACCTTTTGGTTTTTGATGTACTTGTGATTTGTGATGAATGTTTTCTGTTTTCTCTTGTGTCTTGAGTCTTGAGAATTGAGCGCCGAGCACTGAGAAGCAGACGTCATAAATGATCAGGAGAAACATCAACAAAGAGTACAAAGTAGAAACATGAAAATGGAATTAAATTGAAATGATTCCAAGAAAACTCAAATAGTGTTAAACTGGTTGAGTTTTGAGTTTTCATATTTGAAGCTTGTGGAACGAGAAAAGAGAATGACCATGTTCAATTGTGTTAGCTAATTCAAGAAAACCCATTTGCTCCACACTCGACAATACAAAAGGAAATAAATGAGATAAGTAGGGAGCATCCCGAAGAATAGAGACATAAAAATAGTACATAATTAAAAAACAAGAGTAAAAGGAGTACGCGGAAATTCGGTCATTATTCACTCAACTTGATCATCATAATTCGTAAAGGAATAAAGGAGCCAAGGGAAAAGAATCATTTTTTTAAAGCCCAAAGGATAAACGTTAAGTCATTCTACTGGGACTTTGTCTCTTTTCTCTAGTTGTTTCATTAACTAATTGTTCAGTGCGTCCATTATCATAACCATAATCGTAATAATTTATCCATTATCAGCTTCAAGTTCCAAGTTCCAAGTTCCAAGGAGCAGAGGTAAATGAATGAATAAATAATGTGGATTTGATTCTTGATTCCGAGAAGAAACACGTGTTTTCCTTCACTTTCCTTGTATTTTGACTCGTAAAACATTATTTTTAGCCATTTTTTGTAGTGTGTACAAATTACAAATGTTTTGCCACTGGCCACTGCACTGGGCTCGTACATATTATTACAAATGTAATAATATGTTGTCAGATTCATGTTGATAAGGACGGTGACGGTGTTGATGACGTCAAAAAAATTTGTACTAAATACTAAAATGTAAAATGTTTAAGAGACGGAACATGAAATGAAAGTGGTGTGATAAATGTGGAATTGTTCTGCTCCTCCTTTCTACATTATATCTTCTATCTGTTTCATCTACATGAACATAAATAATTAATGTCCAGGAACAACAGACAACAGACAAGAGCAGAACAAAGATAACAAGAGCAAATTAATTTACTTGACATCCAAATGAATCAAACCCAAAGTACAGAATATTTACAAATTACAAACGTACAAACTTTGGTTTCATTCATGATTCATGACGTAACTCTGTATTTATTTGTTTGTTTGCGTATTCTGACAACGAATTTGTTTCTCAAAGGGGTTTCTTTTCCGTTTCCCACTTACGATCAACGATCAACGCAGGAGATCTCACTTTTTCATCTTGAAAAAATAGTGTGCGTTTGAAAAATTACTGTGCGTATAGTTCACGTGTGCTAATTGAGTGTGATTGCTCCGTAGCTGAATGCTCTAATGGTTTAATCTCGCTCCTCAGTCCACAGTCCTCAGTCCAGTGGAATGAATTTCCCCTCTTTAGAAAAGCCTTGTTGGTTTTCTAATTCTGATTCTAATTCTAATTCAGGACAAGGAATCAAAGTTAAAGAGTAGCCAAAAAAACAGTAAAATTATGTGTACAGGGCGCATTTAGTTGTTTGTTTATTCTGTCCAACCAAATCAGCAGCCAACCACCGCACCAACACAATTAATCTGCTCTCTTTTCTCTAATTAACAACAACTACATTCTTCTTCTTCTTCTCAACCGATTGAACTGAATCGAAAGAGACGGCCAGGAATAATTATTATTAAAACTCTTCTTCTTTCTCCTTTCTTAACTAGACACTCGTTTCCTAGAGCATGACAAAAAATGGACGGATAAGAAATAAGAATATCATGTTTATTTGTTTAGTTTAGTTTAATTTGGTGGATTTTCCAAGCAGATCTCAGACAGAGATAGAAATGACATAAGGAACTTGAACAACTGGAGGTTGGAGGTTGGACGGGGGCTGCATACTGATTACTGATCACTCATTATTATTACTTTGTTTAATCCTTTCGAGTTTGGACAGGATGTGAATTTTTCAGTTGGAAAAACTATTGTTTCTCTTCCTCTGAATTCTGAACAGTAGACGGTAGACGGAAAAGAGAAACTAGATGAAATTACACTGTATGTATAAAATTGATTTTGATTGGTATGGTAAATTGTAAATTGTAAATTGTAAATGATTACACATAACGAGAGCATTTTGGCTAAATGAATTATGCATTAGTGTAAAATGTGATGTGTGTGGATTTTGAGGAGGTGATATTTTCCAGCCCCCTCGTTTCTCGTTTTTTCCTCCTTTTCCTCTTTTTGTATTGCACTCGCACCAGCCTCAGCTCACGCTCTCATGTCTCATGTCTGAGTAATAATAATTCCTTCGGTATGGGCAAGAGCTTGCTAATGCTCTTGTAAATATTTCTTGTTGGATCCAGATTCCAGATAATCAATAAATTAGTTGCCAAACCCTCGTTCTAATGTGTTGAGGTTGGTCTGCATCTCACGGTAATTCCATTCTTCATCCTTCATCCTTTGGTCGCCATTCACGAGTCTAGAGTCTACACTCTGCAGCAGCTTCAGCTGAACTGAGACCACAAAGCCAAAATCAATCTCATTTTGCTATAATCTGATACATCAATATCACACCTGTGCACAATGAACACTCTTTAAACTCTACACTCTAGACTTTAGACTTTAGACTAGGAATTGCAAAGGTGTTTTCGATTTTTTGCTCTTGTTGTTATAATTTGTTGCTCTTGTAATTTAACCTCCTTTTAATAATGCAGATAATTTAAAGTGTAATGTATTATTATTATTTTGGTTGTGGACTGGTCACTTGACTTATCCTGATATTTTATCTCTCTCCTCCTTCTCCTGTAAAAAAACAGTTTATGCATGTGCCATTGGCCAAACTCTCCACTCTCTAGAGTCTAGACTTTAAATTCTAAGTTCTAGATTCTAGACCCAAGAACAAAGACAGAGAGATGAGTATCACTCTTTCAACTACATGTTTTATCTCCATATCGTATATTGAATATAATTTCAAGTCCAACATCCAACATCCAACTCCGACACTGACTTGGACTCTGACTTGGAACAAAGATCAACAACTTGTCGTAAATAAGGTACAAATTTACGCACGTGTCGTCCCCTTTGTCTTGTTCTCCTCATAATTCTACAGTGTCTGTTTGTGTGTGAGTGTGGACCACTGATATTTATTGCTAACATGATACAATGCAATGCACAACTCGCTGGTTACTCGTTACTTTTGTTACTTGTTCCACTCTGCTCTGTATTCTGCATTCTGTATTCTGGATGTTCAAGATGTTCAAGAGGAAAAAAAGAAGAACATGAAGAAAAGAGGTACTTGAAAATCACCATGTACATTTTACATGGAATAAGCGAGCACTCAAAAACATGCAAGAAGGATGAAAGGAGAGGAAAAAAGAACACACAGCAACTCGGAAAATAAATAATGAAACCGCAAATTAATCTGAACAGAAAACGAGCCAATGAATATGTAACATGTATTAGCCATTCCGTATCATTCTCCACAGAACAAGAACCAAAAAAATTCTCAAATCTCGAGTCTCAAGTCTCAAGTGTTTGTGTAAAGTTTAAAGTGTAAAATGTAAACACGCACGCACTCACAGAAAACGCACGCAACGCTCCTCATCATCATAATAATAATAGTAATCAGGTGTGTTGTTTGTATTAGTTTAGTGCATTTTCTATTTTTTTTATTGTACACGGCACAAAGTATTATCTGTTATATTATATCTAGTACGTCCATTTTTGTTTTTGTGTTTCGGTGGAAACGAAAAATTTGTTGCAAAAAACAACAAGTACGACAAACGA
>JAQGBH010005363.1:0-14514 GCA_034698265.1 Sminthurinus aureus | reverse complement strand
TATAGTATAATATAATATAGCCGGTAGAATACTATAAGTATATATAGAAAGTTAAACAAAGTGATACTTTCACAATATGCATATACATACATATTCTGATTTGATCAGGCGTATATTTTTTTAAGTTCTTTTCACAAGACTTAAGCTCTTACAATAAAAAAAATTGGCTGTGAATCGGAAACAGGATCATAAATATGCCGAATAAAATGAAGACTAGGAGAAAGTTGTATCTTTTAGGGAAGATTTGATGAAGATGCTCAATTGTAAACAATAATAATTCATATTCTTCTCCATGTTTGTAAAGCATACCTGTACTATATGTTGTATAGAGAAAGGCGTTGGACTTGAAATTACTAGAATTCCCAAATTTAGAGCGAGAGCATATAAATTTAGAATAGAAACTCATTTGTTTTCTACAAACGTTACGGGTTGCAGGCGTTTTAGTTGTTCACTCATTATTTATTTAGTTTTTAGGTTTGCTCAAAAGTGCATTGCAAATTCTAATGCCAGCTTGATTTGTATGCAGTATTTGCTTAGTTATTTATGTATTCAGTATTCAGTGTAAAGTGTAAAGACGCTTGTGATTTGTGACTAAAGGAAAGTTATGCTTCTATATTTGATTTAATAATGATTGGTAATAATTGGAAAATTAAAGTAAAAAAATAAAGTGAACAGTGAACAATCTATGGGTGTAGATTGTAGAGAGTATAGTGGTGAAATAAATATCTTGCCTCCTAAAAAATTGTTTGCCAACTGTCAACTAGCATCTTCTCTTTGTACTTTGCACATTATACACTGTACACACTTGTTTTATGGGAATGAAAGGGAGACGGAAACAATGGGATTGTTAATAGTTCAGAGATGCATTGTAAAACAAAGTAAAATTTGGCTATGAACTACTAACGTTCATTCACAGAGAATAATAAAACGATATTAGAACACTAGCACTAGTAGAATATGTAACTACCTTGTTTAAAAGTTTAGTTTAGGATGATTAACTATTATTACAGTATATTGTTGTCAAAAATATAATGATGACATGTGTATGCATTATTTGAGATATGATGTATCTACAAAATGTGTGACGAGAATCATTTTATTGTGGTGGTACAATATAATTTGATGGACAGGAGACAGGAGACACGAGGTGTACAAAAGAACAATTACTTATATTAATAAAATGACGAATTTAATTATAATGATATGTGAAATACGAATTATAGAGATCGTTGCTGGCTGTTGTTTTTTATGTGATGGAAGTTTAACGAATTTGCACAGAGTTAATCATCGTAATTGCCAAGGGTTGTAAGTTATGAGTATAGTAAATAGTAAGTAGTAATGGTAATTATTATTATGATTACTCCTGCAGATCTGTGGACGGAGTGTGGATTGAGTTAAAGAGAAAACAATAGAGAGACAATCATGTAATGTAGTTACAAAGAGAGCATTATAATCTCTGAGATTCTTAGATGTTGCAGAAGTCAATACGAGCTATCTCTGTGATACAGAACATACAACAAACAAAATTCCAATCACAAATTTTGATTACTAACAATTATTGTATTGTACGAGAATGTGTATTTTGTTAGTTCTTATAATAATATAATAATATTAATGATTATTATAGACTATAGACTACAGATTATAGATGCTCTACAGACCACAAGAGTTTGTACACTATTAGCAAATATGACCAATAGTGTCATTACGAATTACAAGCATATAAAGAACTTTCATTTATATCTTTTTGTACACAAATTATAACCAATTTTATTTATTTGTTTATTGAAGATGAATATTAAATAACTAGGTAGAATCAGCAGGAGAATCCAATAATGAGTCGTTTTAGACAAGATGAGACGGGGAGCGAAAATATATTATGCAAAATAGTTATCAGTTATCATAGACAGTACAATTCGTACTTGATGTACATTGAGACTTAACAAAGGTACAACAAGGTACAAGTGATTAAACACGTATTAGAGATAATTAGAGAGGGAAAATCTGTAAACACGAGTAATTTTTTAATTTTATAAAGTAATATTTGCGAGACTAAATTAATGTCAAAATTTAGTAATCATATGATTCAAAATTGTAAATACAATATTTGTTTATTTACAGTCAATACTCTCTACAAAATCCACTTGTAATTTACAAGCCTTCGTGGTTTGTATGCATAAAAAGGGAGTGAAAATGATTTGATGCACATGCCATACCAAGAAAACACGGTGATGTTCTTGTTGAACAACACTATAGTATGTACTAATGTACTATGCACAATGTACATATGTACACTGCTGTGAGAATTGCACGGTAGCGACACGGAATAAATTAATTTTCATCTTGTTCTGCCACTGAAAAGTTTGATCACTTTGTTTAGTTAGCTTGAAATTTTGAGCTACCAATTGCAGTCTTTTCATGTCTCATCTCTGAAATCTCTCCCTCTCTCTCTCTCTCTCTTTCCATATTTGCATTCATGTATGAGTAAGGTACAGAGAGAGGATACAGGATACATAATAATATTATGTCCTAACTGAAAAAAGAAAAAAAAAAAAAGCTTCAAAGTTGGAACTCTCACACTACGACGATGTCTGCATTCAAATTACATGGTTTTCTCATCATGTTTTGTACAAAATTGAAAATTTACCTGTACTCATAACACACCATACATATTGAATGTTAGATCTTAAATTCAACTTTATATAATTCCGTCTGCCTACAATATTATAATATCCTTGTACATTATACATCTACCTTCAATCTTCAATCTCTGGACTCATCAAAGCAAAAATAATAATTAGTATATACGAATATATCTACGGATTCTAGGATTATGATTTCTGATTTCTGATGTTTTAACCCTCGCTTAGGGCCAAACGTCATAGTCCTTTTATGATATTTCATACACCATACTTCATGTATACACTTTGCATATTATTACATGTCCAAAGTGAGGTTACACATCACAATATCTAAAATCTCACGTTTTATACCTCTGCATTAATGGTAAAATTATTCAATCATATCCATGTACTTTTCCCTCATCATTCCATATTTCGTATTGCACAAGGCGATGGAAAAATTTTATGCTGATTTTTGATTTCATGAGTGGAACTTGCTTGTTAACTCTGCACTCTGTATTAGTCGTTTTTACTATATTCATACACACTACACATAAGTTATAGGTTGTAAAACTGAAATGACTCTGAGGGTGTAATGTTGTTTAAACATTTGTACTAGCACTGAAATCTCAAGTCTAGAGTATATAGTCTAGACAGAGCTGCATTTATAATCTACATGTACGTTGTACAAAGATCCGGAATTTTAGGGAATACAAAACAAGTATGTCCATGTGTTATCTGTATCTTCCTTTCTACCTGATAGTTGAATCTCAATTCGCACTTTTCAATTCTCATTGAAATTTGAATACATGACTTTGATGGTTTTGAACAAGTTGGGAAATGTTTAATGATACCGCTGTCATCTGTACACTTATTTAATATTGAAGAGTGTAGAAAGGGGATGAATCAGAACGTGAAAAGGACAATTATCATTGCACTATAGGCTATAATATTATGTAGATGGTAGATATCAAAAAGATGAGTATTGTGTACTGTAAGTATGTACATTGGACATTGTACATTGCATATTTAAATTACTGTCTTTCTCATTATTAAAATTATGCTAATGGTCAATGTTTTGTGAGGTGGATAAGACACAAGACACACAAAGTAAATGTAAAAAGAATAAGTATGATAATGTATGCATAGTTAAGTGAAAAAAGTTAATACCGAGTGATTACAATCCTCATCATTATTATTTATTAAAATGTCTTATCATTTCCATATGTGTGTGTGTTTAAGTGTTTAAATGGGCACTACTACTATTTACCTGTACATTGTACATACTTGTGATCAGTGATACAAAACTTACAACATCAATTCAATTAATTCACATCACATCACTTTGCACAGTAGAACACACACATATCTTTTTGAGAAATGTGGCATCTTTATTTGACTAACGTGCAACATTGGTCCTTCATAATCTATGATATGTATCTCAAATCTCTTCAAGTCAAGTAGTCGTTTTGTGCATTGTTATGCGAATTACGTCCCCGCACACAAGCCCAGGATCAGTATCATCTTTTCTATAATCAGTTTTGGTTTTGCATAAAATATATTACCTACATGTATTTAGCATTAAAAAAATTTACATTTTCATTTTCTGGGAATCTCATATACTTGTAACGTGTAACTTGAAACGCACAGAGCACAGAGTCTTTACAATATATCGTCTTCGTTTTTGTCTACATGTTTGCTTATATTGTACTTTGTGTTGTCTTATCTTTTTTTCCTTTTTATCTTGACGTATATCATTTTTATCTCATATTATACTACAAGCTGTGAGAGACATGGGCAGAGAGAGAAATGGAAGGAGATGTATATCTAACTATTTTTATGTCATTTGGATTTAAATTTGTATATATAATACATCATGTGTAATGTGTACGCAATTTGTTGCGTTGATTTCATGCTCCTAAGATTATTCATATCAGGGTGCGTAACGTTTTTTATGCAAAATACACAATACACAAGAGATGTTTCCAGTTTCCCCAAAACTTTAAACTTGAAATTTACTTAACTTCCTTATTCCTCATTTTTTCTACATGACACTAGATACTAGATACTAGACACTAAATACTCATGTGTTATACTATTGTAGTGATTAATAAAGATGGATAGTTAAATAATTGTATGCAAAGACTGAAATGAGATTTTTAATTGAATTTGTTAAAGCTTTGCATAGTAAATAGAAAATACTGAGGTTTAAGTTCATTTTGAATAATGAGAGGAGACGGACATTACACAGTTATTCGCAGCTAGTTACAACTAATTAACTGATTAAAAAAACTAAAAAATACGGAAAATCTCATCAAGAGAAAGAACGAGAGAGAGAGAGAGAAAAAAAAGATGATTCATTAATTATTTCAAAGTCAAGAACTATCGTTAAAACAATAATTAAAAGGCCTGAGTGTTCAAGTGTGAGAGAATATGTGTTTGCCCATTGTCCATGTAGATGGGTACGTTTTGTAAAGTGCATAAAACGGAAACAGAGTTTTAGTTTCAACTTTAGGTTCAAAAGTCATTTATCAGTTGTGAGTTTCCTTTCCCATGCATGCATGTATAATATAAATGCCTCAGATTGTTTGATTTTTAAATCCCGTCAACCTTTGTACATGGGCATGATAATATGCAAAAATTCATCAATAATTGTGCTCGATTTTCCACTCCATTATTTATACCTGTTGCACATCAAAAGTTCATCGAATTAGTGGAGACAATGTGGACAAAGTACATTTTTTTTGCTGATGATTGTTAAATACATTCATGTCTGGGAAATTGAAGATATTATACAATAAATCGTCAAATTTATGTATGTAAAATGTGCAGGCAACTATCAAATCTATTTCAGGTCTAGATTATAAATAACTATCTCATAATTCCAAGATTTTTCCCCGACAAAATTAGATAGACCATTCATCTCTTTATAAGTAAAGTTTTGCATCACCCATATCGATGACTTGATAAAACTTAGCATGTTGTATATTACACTATGTCCAGTGTGGTTTGGTTATGAGGTCAATATCATTTCAATGGTGCATGAGGTTTGCCGAGAACGACAGTAGTTGCATATATATCAGGGATGTCTCATTAATTACATAATACAGCACATAGGACTTCCTTCCATTTTTCTTCAACTCATGAATTTTCAAACAACTCTGTGAGTACAAAGTGTCATTGCGGTTCTTTGTAAAGGACGTGAGACACGTATTATGTACATATGTCGAGTGTCGAATAATTAATAATGCAGAATGATAACGAGAACCGATGAATTATGATTACGTAAATGAATTTACCTTCATAAACAACACAGTAGATACTGTATTTATAAGACTTAATATGCCTGACCACCACCAACTGGCATGCTATTTATCATCATAATATATTGTATTACTTAATGAATTATGAATTCTACCGTGTCACCAAATTACCACTAAATACACGAATATTTGTATACGACGTACGACATACTCCTTCGAATCTCCTTTCCGTCCTTCCCTTGTATATTTCCTAGATGTGAAAAGATAACAAAAATGTAAAATAAAGTACAATGATATCACTTTTTTCTATGTTTCTTTACAGGTCTCCCGAGAATGTGGCGATGAACTCCCCTGTGTGATAGTAGCAAACAAAATTGATTTATCGAAGCAAGCTGTTGTGGATAGGTATGTCTTTATGTGTTGATCATATTACGGATTTTTCAAAACAAAAAAAAAACAGTAACGCAGAACTTTGTGTTGCTGTGTATGTATTATCGTACGTAGTACGAGGTATTCATGTTTTTTCTATAGCTGATACAGCTTTTTGTATCACTTGTTCCGTGGAACCATTTTCGTAGTAGGTATTTGTATTAAAAATTGGAAACTGCAAGTCTCTATTAGAATTTGTTAAGATTCAGATATCATGATTCCAGGAATCCCGTATGTATAGAAATTAGAAATGTAACTAGAATGTGTATAGAGTAGACCTTTGTAGAAGCACAATAGTACCAGCGTCTAATTCTAATAATGGAAATGGATCAACGATAGAGAATCGTGTTGGAATGAAAGAATATACACAGTACGGTAGTAATAGCAAAAACGTTTTCCATCATTATATTAGATTATTATGGAAATTTTTAACTTCAACATTCAATACTCAAATCTCAATTTAACAGTTTAGTGAGAGATATTGTATACATGTATGTATCTACTACAAAGTCATGATACACTTTTTATGTTTCATATTAGTGGGTGAAAGATGAATTTGATCGGAAAGAAACTCGGTAGATCATGTCTTATACTCTGATAATCAGATTCAACTAAATTGATGGATGCACCATATTATTGCTGAAATTACAGTATACATTTTTATGTAGGATAGATTTTAATGAACTACTGTATAGCTGCGAATTTAAAGAAGATAAAGGCGAAAGTTGTGATAAGTATAGCATTATGATGATGATGTTCTGATATGCTACAACTATAATCTTTTTTATTGTATTATGTATTTATGTTGATTTGATTATTAATATTGAGCTTGATTCTTGATGGTAAATTTTTTTCTTGTCACTTTGAATAAAACTAAAAATCTTCCTTTTACTCCTTGAATTCAAGATAAAATGAAAGATTGGGTTTTGAGAAGAGTTTATATAGTTTTCAGTGATATGTAGCGCAGACTGAGTATAGGTATCTTTAAACTAGACATCACGATTTCAACACGGGTTATGCATATAATGTACTACCATCCTTTATGTACATAATTTATGTATTTTTGATACAGAATCAAGCTACTACGAATGAAATACCAAATCTATGTTGTTAGTTGTTGCATATCGTGGTAGACCTTATGTAGAAGTAAAATTGATATGCACTAAAAATTCGGTTAATTTTAAAATAACTTCTGATTTGAGTGTTATTCGTGACTCGGGTCAAATTAGTAGAATCGCATATACGGAGCTCTATATCATAATTTTGCTGCAACATTTATCCATCATGAGTTATATTTATGGAGCAAAAGGATCGTGTAGTCGTGTAAAAGTTTTGCATACATTATTTATTATTTTATGTATGTCCAATATTTTTGGAGTTTTTGGGTGAAATTATTTTGATGATGAGGATTAGGATTATGAGTACAATCTATAATGTATTTATAATTTCTAACCTATATTAATGTTGCATACAGCATACCGCTTATTCATAAAAGTTCTAAAACTAGAGGAAGAAAGTACAAAAACATTCCTATAATCATTTTAGACCTAATTGTTATCTAAATCTATTTGTGTTTACAGCTCAGAAATAGATAACATGGCAAGGACTTTGGGAATAAAGAAAGTATTCAAAACGTCAGTAAAAGAAGATGTAAACGTAAATTCAGTTTTCAGTCATCTAGCTCAATCATACATGCGGACTGTAATCTCATTAAATGCAGAGGATCGAGATGATGATTACATTCTTCCGACACCTGAAGAGGATACACCACATATACACAGTTCTTCATCATACCCATTATTTGGAAATAATAAATCGTCAAATAAAAATAAGAAAGTCACTTCTAATCATGCTAGTAATAACAAAGGAATTTTCCGTACTCCTGTTATTCTCAAGTCAGGAATGAATCATCATCAACATCATCATCATAATCCACATAATCTACAAAATCAACGAGGTTTCTTCTCATCAGCCAAAAATAAAATTTTGCTAAGTCAGTCAAATCATCATAATTTGAGGAAAAATCATAATAATGGAGGAAACATTGGAGGAATCGATCGACTTGCTTTCCCTACTTTTGCTCCCCCACTACCGACAAATGGTCATCACCATCCTCTTCATCATCATCATACTCCGAGATGGAATGATACCGGAAAGTATGATAATATGCCTTTTCGATTAGACCTTGTCAAAGCAAAGGCAAAGAGACGACGTGACTTGTGTAACATATTGTAAATCAATTTCTTTTTCATTTTTTTTTTCTGATTTTGTTTACAACTTTTTCTTATGATGCATAGCACATAAATATTATATGTATTATAGATATTATAAAATCGCTTTTTATGTATATATACTTTGTATGTGTAAAAATATTATGTATTCCTCTATATTACTTTACCAAAAATGTGTGTAGTATGTATGAAGATATGATACAAGCTGTTTGTGACAATAAAAGTTACAACGACTTCTGCTTTATGCTTGTATTTCATGTAAACAGAGCGTATTATATGTTTTACAAGTTACAATACGGTGTTTTACAGTATAATATTTTTCCATAAAAAATTGATTATTATGAAATACTATATAAACACTTCTTATTTATGCATAATGCTTTAATCTATTTTTCTGTAATTATTATTTACCACATAATAATATTATAGTATTACGAATTGTATTTTGAATGTATGATGAATGATGGATATAATATTTTGTGTAATTTGACTTGTGCTACGTTTTAAATTAAATGTTTATATGATTATACTTTGAACTGTATGAGGGTTTGTATGTACTTGTAATTATTACGAATATCATTACTCATAAGTGTGAGAAATAAAGACGTTTACTCCATGAAATATGAACATTTTGCACTTTCTATCCCTAAATTTATAGATTTATCCCTAAGCATACATTGCATATTTTATGATTTAGTTACAAAGCAACCCATGTTTTTACAGAAACAATAAATAATTATTGCAAACTGATAATTTGTTGTTTATAGTTTATAGTAGCGCTGATAATTATAAGTAATATTATTTATTCAATATTTCTCAAATTTTGTGATCTTTACAAGTACTAAGGTGAAGTTTAGGACTTATGTTAGTAAACAATTCACTGTATTTATCGATAGATAATTAATCGATAACACGTACTTTGTATTTCTAATTTCTTACAGCATATACAATCAAATATTGTAACACCACTTTGCGTGTCTAAAGCTATGACCGTTTGTAGATATTACAAATATTTACAGTTTATACAATATACATAAGTTATCCTAAATCACATGAAATAATTATTATTCTTATTCCATAATATTCCTTTTAAATACGATAAGGTACAAATTGTACACTGTACAATGTAAATACACGCGTTTGAGTTGTAAGAAACAAAAAAAAATAAATGTTTGGATTCAAAGTAAAAAAATCTGACTTTGATATTCCATGACTCTTGTACATAATAGTATTATCTATTATCTATTATCGTATTTATAAATTACAATGTGTATAATCAATAATACAGTATTAATGTCTTTATAATTTATGTACACATGAACTTTTACAGAAGCAAAAAGCATTTAACTTGGAGCTCAAGAGACAATAATTCATTTTTGTAGAGTATAATATAGTTGATTTTTATTTTACTAAAAATTTCAACATGTTTTCTATCGATACATTAGATTATACATTATACAGTAATAAGAAAATTCAGTTCACTTGGGTAAATTTACTCTTTCTCTTTGTTGGATAAACTAATTTATTTTTTTCTTCCTCCGTTCATGGCAAGTATCTGAGCGATTCTGATAAAAATATTTATGGTATCCATATAAATTGAAAGGGAAGCATTGATAGGGTCATAAGGTTGGATGCTATTTGGTGGAACAGCTTCAGCATATTTGATAATCTTTTGAGTATCATACAACATAAATCCGCTAAATAAAATTAATCCACCATATAATGAAATACTAAATAATCCCGAGCCCAGTGCTGTTGTGGCCGGAACAAACATTGACGCTAACGAAGACGCAAAAACAACTCCCAATCCGATTCCTAAAGCACCTCCCATATTTAAAAACTTATCTGATGGAGCACAAAGGGCCACAGTGCTTAATCCGCCAACGACACCAGCTATTACACCAGATTTAAACATTATTATTTTAAAATTTTAAAACTATAATAATATGTAGTATGTCCATGTATATAATATGTGCAAAATAAAAACAAGTTTATTTTCTTATACTATTAACCACGGCTTATACTATCATCAAGAACTTTAACAATAAAACAAATTAATTACCAGTCATCATGGCTGCTCGCATTAGGATCGGTCCTCCCAGTAAGCAAAGAGGGGCCACAACTATACCCATGACTGCAGAATGGCCCAACCAAGCTAATTGCTTAGTGCCGAAACCGGGTTGATATGGTATAGATCTCGCAACCATACCAGTACCTGATAAAAGATAATAATACAGAGTTTAAAATGTAGTCTGTATATTGTAATTTCTTGATGAATTATTTACAATATAATTTTAGAAAGTGTGGAGGAACGGATTGCAAAATATTCGCAAAACGTATCGACTTAATATAATTTTAATTCATAATTTACCTATCATAGCTGCCAAGCTTCCACCGATAACCAACCATGAATTTCTCATCATTAAGCCCATCAATGCTGGACTTCGAAAAGCAGCAACAGCACTCAGTGCTATTTGTTGAAAAAAAATTAACATAGCATTATTTATTTTAAGATGGTTTTACGTTTTACATACCACCAGCATTATTATTCATTAAGAAAGTACTGTGTTAAACATTTTTTAGAGTTTAGCCAGTTTACCTGTAATTGCACAGCTACCACCAAAATAAGCATAAGTGGTGTGAATTCTTTCGCGTACATATGACGGCCACATCATGCTCTGTTCATAAGTACCCGGCTCATTTGACAACCCTAATCCATAATAAGCTAGGGCACTGTTAAAAAAATTGAAGCAAATTCAAATTACATTATGTAACAATTATTCATAACCTTACATTTAAAATTAAAAAAATCACATTGATAAAACAAAAATAAATACATTGTTTTATTCATCTATCACAAAAACAAATAATGCGCAAAAGCTTGTGTACATATAAATTATAAATACATGCATATTTTACCCAAGACCAAAGATAGATGCACCCATTACAGCCCCTTGTCCAATATTAAATGCTGTTCCGTCAGCTGGTCGCATTGCTCTGTCTTTTAATGATAGTCGTTCTTTCGCTCGTCGAATGAAATGATTATCTTTATTACTGTCTCTCAATTGAGTATTCAATTTAAAATTTCGAACTGGATTTGAGACCGGATTCATTTGGACTTTAAGAAATCCTGTGACATGTGGATTCCGGGCAAAAGTTGAACTATTAATCATAGTAGTTCGAACTGGCATAAGTGCCACACGACAAACGTTGCTCAGAAGGACCATTTTGAAATTGTTGAAAAAACAGTCTCCTGTAATAGTCAACAACAAAATGAAAGGAATTAAAATTGAGAAAAATAGTTTAATCACATGTATAATTAAAGAAAGACATAATAATATTATAGTATGTGAAAGTATTATTTAAGGTATTAAAATGTTCTTATGTGATTCCAAAAATACCAAATTCTAAATGCGCATAAAACAAAACGTATGATGACGTAAAAATTTTACGCAAAAAATGAATTACGTAATTTATTTGAATAATTACCTGTGTTAAGTGTTAGTTATTAACTCCCAAAGCAGCAGAGTAGTTTGTTTTGTCAACTACAGTTACAATTTTAGACTGAAACTTCAGAAAAAAACCTAAATTAACTTCAATTTTTGATGATAATTATTTTATAATTTTGATTCTAGAACTCTCGATTCTCGATTCTCAATGAAATTTCATCACCCTGTTCAAATATATATAGCGGGACAAGGACGTCTTCAAAGAATTTAAAACTTACTCTAATACGCTAAAAACTAAAAAATCCAACATTTTCTCACATACACACTACAGAATTTTATACATTAGTGAATGCATATCATGATGTGCATTCATTTAATGAGATAGAGTTGTAAAAGATATGATTTAATTGGCTTATAACATATGAAATCTCTTTCAAAATTTCCAAAGCAACAAATATATGTACAAAACTGCAAAATGCCGAGGGACAAAAACGAAAAAAACGTTTCATATATTATTCTCGTATGCTACACAACGGATAATGCAAAATGTATTTTTGGATAAAGTGGTGGAAATTGGAAATAAAATAAGTGCAAGCGTCAATTACGGCATTTTTATATCGTTGCTGTATAGAAATATATTTCATATCGTATAATTTTATTTTCATTTCTTTTAAGGAAGAGATCATTATTGTGCGATAATATTCGGCAAAATCAATAAATAATAAAACAAGTAATTCATTTTTTGCTCTTATTATAACGTCTAAATAGAGTAGAATTTTTAGCCTCAGAGATTTGTGCATGTATTTTACACATATGTTTCGTTTATAAGTATAAAACGTACTGCATAGTGTTATAATTTAGTACGGTGTGATTTTTATTATATTTTTTATAGTTGAGAAATAAGTTATAGTTTCTGATGTCTGATACAGATTTATCAACAGAATAACACAAGATTCATTATAGTGGATTTACTATGAGTAGTTATAATGCTAATGTATAACATGCATGCATGTACTAAGTATTTTTTATAACTAATACTTGATTGTAGTAAAAAATACCGCACAAGGATATTGAACTATGTTATAATATAGTATTTTGATTAAAACTTTGGTTTGGTTGTGTATTTTAGATTACTTATTGTAATTTCTAATACATATCAGAAATAATTTTGTTTATAAATAAAAAATAACAAAGGCAATAAATAATATAGTGAGAGTAATTTCAATTCGAGCGTATAAGATTCTATTTATGTTGAGATACCAGCTGCTGTTTTATATAGTATAACCAGACAAACCTATTTAAATATATATTATATATATTATATTTAAACATATTAAAAACTACTTAAATTAACTACAAAACAATCTCATCATTTTCATTTATTCTAAATCATAAAAGTTCCAACTAAAAAAATAATTTACATATCATGCTGACAATATATAATATGCATAATATATATGTTAAATATTACATAATGTACACACAAGTACAATATAGGGAGCAGTACAAGATATGCAACAATTTTGCCATTTTTAGTCAGTATATTTGATGTTTTATTGTATTGTACACTACCGTTTTCTTAATTAATTATCATTGTACATACTTATGTACACAAAATATTTACAACTTTACAATATACAGACGATAGAGATTATTATATAAATAAATATACAACATTATTTAAACTGAATGTACACAACGTTGATGAATATATACAATTAATATGTGAGGTTTTTTAAAAAAAACGAGATTCAAAGTTACATTTTTTTTACTGAAATGTAAATTTATACCTTATTATTATATTAAAACCTGTATTATATTAAATATCTAACCTATTGTGTAGTAACTATCACCTCACCACAAAATATATTATTATCATAAACATATAGAGACTCAGACTTGGAAACCCATTTTTATTGAATAAACAATAACCATGACTTGTCAATGCTGAATTTTCGACATTAAAACGGTCTACAGATGGATTTTCACTTGATGACGTCCCAAAATTTTCTTCACCGGGGAAATCTAATTTCTCAACAACTTTTGACTCTGAAAGTAGATTTTGAACACTTTTGAATGATGCACAAATGGCTGAATTTATTGCATTATTGCCCTCTGCATTTCCACTGGGGAATTCCGACACTGTACGAAAGAGTTCGGTAGTACTTACAGAACTATCATAATTTGCACAAATTGAAGTTTTGGGTTCTATCGATCGACCTCTCATTGTAGCAGATTTTGGACAACCGTAAAAACATAAACTTAAACCACGAAGTTGGGAAGGATCTTGAAGAAGATTTGAAACATGACGTTGTGGCATTCTTATAGTCACGGATAAGGAAGGAATTGGCAAACGATCAATTACCTATAAAGTTTAATGTATAAAAAATGATATGTAGTGTACACATTTATAATAATATACAATGTTCAAAAGTTACAAGTAGTTAAGACGGACCGTATAATTTTAAAGGGAAATTTATAAAGGGAATTCTTCGGAACACCTTGTAGCTCAAACGACTGA
>JAQGBH010005362.1:0-14515 GCA_034698265.1 Sminthurinus aureus | reverse complement strand
CATAAAAAGGAACGATATGACGGGGTGCTGACTTAAATTTTCTCAAAACATGTTTTTTTGAGGATCTCTAATGTACAATTGTTTAACTTCCATGAATCATGAATCATGAATCGTCAAAGTAGATTGGAAATCTGAATAAAATGTAAAATGTAGGTTGCATCTCTGGGGAATATTGACAAGAAAAGTATAATTTCTGTAAACATGTGGGAAATGACAAATGACGTTTTCTCTTTCTGAGTGGTGAATACACAAAAAGATGGACTGCATATATTATGAAATACGCAGAAACAAGTATTGAGTGAAAGATTTTGCAAGAATATGGTACATGAGGATAGCTGTTGACTGTACAATGTACAATTCACCATGTACAATGTACAGTCTACGAGCACTGATAATTGAGAATATATAACTTAATTTTTCATTTCACAAGCACATCTTGTTCCTCTACAATCTACCAATCGTTTACTGTTTTGTCATCAAATAAATAAATATTGACTTTGTTACTTACGTACGATACATGATATCACATATCACTGGCACATCAATCACAAAGCAGAAATCAAATGTAATCTCTTTGAAATTGGACATTGGAGAAAGTACAGATTTCAATCTATTTTCTTTTGTTCCGTTTTGGCTAATAATGTTTACTGGTTACTGTATATACACAATTCAATATCAGATCAAATTGAAACTTGTTCATCACAAATCACAAAGCCCTTTGAATAAGTTCAAAAATCAAACAATGCATTATTTACCTATTTACATGACAAATCAAAAATTGCTGCTTGAGAAAATTAAATTGAAATATTAGACTGGAGATTTCCATTGATAAAATCTGGACAATGGACATTACACATGTGCCAATCTAGCTAAATCTAAAATCTAACTGACATTTCAATTTTCAATTTCAGAAGGCCGGATCCGACTCACGATGGTGACAAACGAAGTGTATTTTGCAGGGAGGCCAGAATCAGAACCGGAGACAATTACAGAATTAGATTTACTCTCATATGCTCGTCAAATCGCCTGTGGAATGGTATGTTCGTTCGTTTTTTTTTCATTTGTATCCTTTTCTCTATTGTACAACTTTGATGATAATTAAGGCCTGGCAAAATATTCGTGAAACAGAAATTTGGACTTACAGATATTCCTTGAAAAGTGCTAGTGACATCTATGTAAAGGGCGCAAACTAATGTGCTAATACATAACTTCATTAGCACATTAGTTTGCGCCCTTTACATAGATGTCACTAGCACTTTTCAAGGAATATCTGTAAGTTCAAATTTCTGTTTCACGCATATTTTTCCAGGCCTTAATGATAATAATTTTTGAGAATACCCGTTTTTGTCCCATGTTCCCCAAGTTCATTAAACATCATCATAAAATATAAAATACAAAATATGAACATTAAAATGAAACTAAAATAGCATAAAAATCCTGAAAAATCCAAAGGATTTATTGGTGTCTATTGTCTACCTACATCCAACAGTTTTTTGTCTTTTGTAATAAATATTCTCATGTTTTTATCGCCTGCTTTTTGGTTTTTTTATTTCACCTTTTTATTATAGGTACATTTCACCCCATTATACTGTCTCATTTATATTTTGATTTTTTATAGTCATAGTGAAAGTCATAGAATATAGAATGCGTCGTAAAAAAATATGATCGTTTCTATTTTCCGTTATCTAGGAATTTTTGTCACAAAACAAGATAGTACACAGGGATTTGGCTGCTCGAAATGTACTTCTTACATCAAATAGGACGTTAAAAATTGCTGATTTTGGACTCAGTAGAGATGTCTATGAACAAAATTGGTACAAAAAGAGTTCGGACGGGAAAGTACCGGTGAAGTGGTTAGCACTGGAGTGTCTCCTGCAGGAAGTTTACACGACTAAATCTGACATGTAAGTACTCATCATTCTCTCTCTCTCTTTCTATTCAATCATGTCTAATAATATAAGGATTATTTCGTTTTTAGTTAAAAGTCAAGTATCGTATAAAAAAATCTGGGAAATACCTAATGACCTTTAGATTTGTGGCACTTTTGAAACTTGAAACCTATTTAAACATAATATTATTCCGCATTTTGTCATATAAACTTAGAATATTATATCTGGCACTCAATAAAAAACAGGTAAATTTTTTTACAGAAAATATAAAAGGGACACGTAAAAATTCCATGAAAAACAGCTAATTATACAGATGCTTTGCTAGCTTGGCAAAAGTTATCCAATTCCAATGAAAAGAAAGGGATCGAGGATGAAGGAATGAATGAAAAATAACTCGTAGATAAAACGTAGATTGTAGGTAGTTCATTCTCCTGACGTCGGTTTTTATTTCCTATATGAGTTTCTCGACTCACAATTCCATGCTCCAGTTCCACAATCCTCTAGTACTATTTCTAATTCTAGATTTTAGACTCTAGACTCTAGACTTTCGTAAATCCAAGATCCTAGATCCAAGAGTAAAATGAAGAACTCAAGAGCATCTGTACACAGTTGTAATTGAATGAATAATATAATACAGGATTGGATGAATGATCATAGTGTAAAGTGTAAATTGTAAATTGTAAACTAGACAAAAAGAGTAAAGTTTAATGAGCATTTTGTGACTGAAGTGAAAAATCACGAAAGATTCTGCACAAATGCAATCTAATTCCTAATTGGCAGTTTGATGCTTGATGGACACCTTTCACTTTTCAAATTCTAAATTCCAAGAGCATATCCAATGGCACTGGAAGTGGTGCACTAATTGTGCGAACAAAGGATAAGTAGTCAGAAATCGGAAATCGGAGATCAAGAACTAATTAGCTCTTCAACTTTCTCCCGTCAACCGTCAACACTCATCTCACATTTTACATGCCCACATAAAGGTTTCGCTCGGAATGTTGGATGTGAAAGAAAAAACCTGGAAGCTAGGAGTTGGAATGAACATAGCCAATAGTGTACTTAATTGAGGAAATGAGCCTCTGTAAGACAGGAAGTCGGACATGAAATGTAAACGTTCACATTTACAATCTCATATCAAATATCCAGAACACAGAATTCAGAATTCAGATGGTGGATTGATATTTATACGTGGAAAACTTGAGTTGGTATTCAATTGAGAGTGCTGAATCTAAAGACTGGTGACTGGTGACAGAAGACAGGCAGAACGTCAACTTAACTTGATTTTCTCTCCCCATCTCCTTGTTCTTTGGCTTTGTTGTACATGTAATTTGAACTTTAAGTTCATTGTCAAGTCACATCGCTCATGCTGTGAACCTGAAGCAGCTGGACCGATAACTTCCGTAGTTCCGTCGGACACGTGTATTTCGTGCTTGGTTTGCTTTGGTTTGTGTGCTTTGACTTGGTCAAGTTTCCAAAGGCCGAAATCTGAGAGACTTGTTCATACGATGTCATGAGTAACTCTGGTTTCTTATTAATTCTCCTTGATGTCTTGCACTGTGCATTTGAGGCACAAAACTGTGAGGTTTTTCATTTCCCCCAAAATATATGTACTTTATTGCTGTTTTGCCTCTTTTGTTTAGACGTGGACTGTGGATTGTAATGGAGGAAGCAGAGAAAAGCAAAAAGAAAATACTGCGCTTCTACTACAAGTCAATAGAGCTTGAAAATGAGAATGCTACTTACTACTTACACTTTATTTTTTCACATTTCAATTCCGGAGGACTGACAAATGTGAGAATGTCGTTAAAATTTTCTGCTGCTCTTGACCTTGAGGCGTTGTTTTTACCTTGAATAGGAATTTGAAAATGCCCTGGACTTGGATTTTGTTTTTGACAAAAGACTTGTTTTCTTTTTCTCTCGTTTTCTCTTGCGTCATTTGAAGGACATTTAAAGTTTATCATATCATTAAATGTACTTTACATTTCTCACCATTCATCTGTATCTAGTGAGTAGTGAAAAGGTTTCAGCTCAAAGCTCAAAGCTCAAACTTTGTGTTCTAGTTTCTAGGAAAATAATAAAATATAAAATATTGGTTGCCCATGGTTATTGATCGTATGTAGGTAGGCCGTTGGCTATTGACTGGTGGCAGAGGAGCTGTCAGAAACAGTAAACAGTATAAAAATAAAAAGGATCTCGTCGGCAAAAAGAGAACAATACACAATGCACACTTGTGTAGTAGTAAAAAGTAAAAGAGTTGATCATCTTCTCAATATACATTTCTGTATGTGATAAGAGGATTAAAAATGGGAAATGGAGAAGAAGGGTGAGTAGTAAAGTAGACAAATGCAAACACAAACATAAAATTATGTTTTAAAGCGCGTTCCTAATAATTCCAAACTGTCGAAAGATGAGTATTATTTGTTGTCACATTATTATCCTAAAGGATCCTTTTATCACAAATCAGTGCATCTTCAAAAATAAGTGTATACAATAGATACATTATGTGATACTTTTGTATGTTTACATGCAAGAACACTTTTTATAAGGGGGCTCAAAGGTCGCTTTGACCAGATTCTTCCGTTTTGCTATCACGTTGTGAGAGTTGTGAGAGGAGTTCAAAAGAGATCCGTAGGTGTTTGTGTCGAGTCTCAAGTCGCGATTCTATACATGCTAGATTCTAGATTCTAGATTCTAGGGAATATAATGTTGAAAGGCTTTTAGAAAGTGCCATGAACAACTCTTTTATCTTTGATACTCTTTGATACTCTGTCTGAGACTTGATATTTGAGGACAAGTGGGTGAAAGGAGAAAGGTCATGCGACCCCTTATTCCTCAATGCTTACTCCTTTCCCCCTTTTACTCTACTCTATAGTAAATACAATTGATAGACTATATATAGGTTCCTTTTTCTCTACTTAAATGTGGGCATTTAATAACATGAAGAAAGATAGCTTGGACATTAATAAGAGAGAGCGAGAGTTACGATACGGAATTTCCATCATCTGTTACATTTATTCGGTATCCCTCAAAATTTATCTGTTTGTACAGCGTGTAAGGATTGATTGATCTAACATTTATTTTGACGTTTAGTTTTGTAGTTGATTGTGCGTGGGTAGATTGTAGGTTGATTGTGCTACCGTACTTAGTATGTAGAACGTATGTAGACGGATACCGAGACGATGCCGATGCGAGGTTTGTTATCTTCACAGGTAGATAGTAGAGTGTAGACAGAGAGTTGGTGAATAGTGAAACCATAATGAAGTTCAAAAGATTGAAGAGCTAAGCTGCAGATTGCACCTACCAATTGCTATTAGAGCAATTTGTGCATTAATTTGCACATTGATGTTCAACTTTCAATGTACAATTCCAATGCCATGTAACTATATTATTTAGGTTGTATAATGTATAATACGACTTGTAAATCCAGGATTATTTTGACTTCGGACTGTGGCTTCTAACTTGATTCGTTGATCTTGAGCGAATGAAGAAGAGCATGTCATTATTCCTATCTACGGCGTCACAAACTATGCTATGCAAATCAGGCATGAATAACGCAGTTCAAGTTGATGTCGAGGTCATGTTGTGTGACGAGTGCAGAGTGCAGAATGTAGAGAGTTACGTGCTCGCTGTTCCGTAATTTGTATTCTGCACAAAATGCATAATACTTGTTGATTCCTCGTCGGTCGTTAGATATGATATATTATGATGGTTTATGCTTTGATTGTGAGACAGAAGAGAGCTATAGTATAGACAGTAGACAGCCAACAATTGCTAATTGCCCCGATTTACAATCATCACGTTGTCTAAACCATAGAGTACACAGAGTACAGAGTGTAGAGTATTGAGTCTATGTTTTGATGTGCATGCTAGATGCAAATCCGTTGTCAAACCTTGGGGAAGATAGGCAAAAGTTGAAAGTCAATAAGGAAAAGTCAAACGGGAAAACTTGACGGGAAATAATAAAATTTACAATGTGACTAAAAGCTGGAAGCTGGAAGCGATACAATTTAGAAGTTAGAAGCAGATGAGGAATTGGGTTCATTTATTTTGTACGGAATTTAGTCTGTGGGCAGAGGAATGCCCACTGTACAAATGTCAAATGTCAAAAGTCAAAATCAATTCAAGTAATGAGGAAAGATGAAGGGATTCTATATTTCACTGCTTCTTTAGTTTTTCCCTGCAACAACTTTTCATCACACATGTATGCATACATGTGAAATTTCGTGACTTCTGGAATGTGAATTGTGGCATCCCAGTTTCGAGTTGATACTACAACTTTGGAATCGAAATTGGAGCTGGACCTAGACCCTAGACCTGGAGCTGGAATTAGAATTTTACCGTTTGTGCTGAAAACGTTTGACGAGTAGATAATTGGTAAATGGGTTAGCTAATATCGAACAAGTCCAACTTTCCACGATTGATGTCTCTGTAGTAGAACATAGATGGATACACCTCTATGTTTGTTGCTTCGGTAGATAGGACAGTAGATAGACAGTAGACATATAGCCATCATATATCTAATAGAAATCGAAACTGTATATAGAATTCAAATTTGAAAATTGAAACTAACCGAATTTAGTTCAATTCAATTCAGTTCATGGACACAGGCATGATCTTGAGATTACGGAAAACTACCACTGCTAATCGTGAATCTCGATTCTCGATGAAAGATGAACTAGAACATGATACGAAAATTTTACTTTTAGAAATTTGAAACCAACACAACGCTCAATTCTCAATTTTCAATTTAGATTTTGATCTGGATTCTAAATTCTAGATTTTTGTAAAGAGTTCTAAAGGGATATAAGATATAATAGATGTATGTATGAGAGACTCCAAATTCCAGTAGATTCTCGGATCTGGGATTCATATAGAAATATTAGAAATGTGAGCTGTTTATTATACATTTATTGTAGTCTGGAGAAATTGGAGGAAATTTAGGCCGTTGTCTGAAATCTAAAATCTGATCTGGAACATGCTGTTCTTTCTAATAAAGGCCTTGGATAATATATGTAGGTTGTGTTAGATAGCTAAATACATGTATTATCATTTATAACAATACCTTATAATATCTTAGTATAATAGTATAAGAATTTCAAGTTTCAGGAAATCAATCGTAGACGCTTTGTTCCTCCTAAATGTACTAATAAGCTTGATCCTCCATCTCCTGGCTGCTCAATCTTCGATCAAAGGATTTTATGTGAATGTAGAGTTTAGAGTTATAATATGCATGAAAAATTCTGGCTGTATCAAAGACCGATTATGTGCAATGTGTATAGGTAGGTATGTATTACATAATATATCACAATTAACATAGTATATTGCATGTGTGCATAGTGAATAGTGCATAGTGCATACACATACGATTTTGTACTAGGATTCTGTAAGATTATACATGGATAATTTATGCAGTCGAAAATGGAGCACTAGACATTAGGCATCAGATGGTAGACTGTTGCTGTTTCAGTCAACAATCCATAATGAATTTAATATTAATGCAACAGGTTTTCTCTCCTCATCGGACCAGGTGTCAATCTCTCATAAATCAAGGTTTTCGATATGTATTCTCTTGAAAATAAAGTATTATTCATGTATCGATCAGTACATTAGCACGTTTTCTTAGAACAAATATAGTTAGCAGGTATGTTCTTGACTAGTTGTAATACTTTTGGTCAAGGAGGAAGAGGTTCTCTCTATTTATTCTTGTCTATAGCTTGTAGCTATAGAATACAGAATATAGAAATTACTCATGTGAAATGAATAGGATTGGCATTTGGAGAAAGTCAAGGCAATTCAAGGATTTTCTAAGAAGAGTAGATAATGTATATTATCTCTTACTTTTATCCCCTAAAACTCTTACCTTTTACACGTGACTGATTTAAAGAGTCAGTCTAAAATCCACATTTCAAACCGAAACTGACAACAGATTAATGAGAACCATATATTTCTCCAGTATTTCCACCATATATATATTATGAAGTTGCAAAACATCCGATATGGAATTGATGATGCTAGAAAATTTCAAGGGCAATGTTTGCATTGTACCTTTTTTCAGTTTTCAATGAAACTAATTTGGAAAAAAATGTTATATTATTATAACTATATATAAATTTATGAAATTGGTTAATGTACTGTATTATATTATATTTTCATTTTTCATCGATTTACAGCTGGAGCTATGGAATTCTACTTTGGGAAATTGTAAGTTGTACAACTAAATTTAAAATTTTCAATTTATTCCACTTTCTTCCGTGTTTTTTATTATTAAACTGCAGAGTTTATTCATGTTTGGATCTTGTTGTATGTTGTATGTAGTACTTATGCTATTTTGTTGTTATTTATAAAGGTGACTTTTGGGGGTAATCCATATCCAGGAGTGGAAAATACATGTATTTTTGATATGCTAAAAAAAGGATATCGAATGCCTCAGCCACACAATTGCTCAGATGAATTGTATGGTCTCATGCAACAGGTAAAAATATCAAGAACCACAACTACAGTACTCGCACTACAATATTTATAGTTATTTTTACCGCATGTTTTATTTATTTTTTGCTCTATAATGAAATTACTATAACTTTCATTAATTTGTTTAATCCAAAAGACATTTATAATATTTATATCATTTTATTTTATGCATCACAGTGCTGGCTGGAGTCAGCAAAGGATCGGCCTGACTTTACCACAATTAGACATCGATTAGACGGTATTATTGAAAAGTCTAATTTAGTCGTGTACATGAATCTGGAGCACCCTCCTGATCCCGAAGAAGAATTTGATGAGTCTGGAGCCTCATCTCTACTCTCATCTGATCTGGAGCAAGTCTGAAAATAAAATATAAAATATAAAGTAAAAAAGATAAAACCATATAAGATGAAGTTTTTTTTACATAGGAATCAATACTGACACTGATCAATGATCATCATGTACATAGAAACTGTATAATATATATGTATTTATTTTTATGCTGTATTACATAGACCATAGATGATAAATTGTGAAAGTATTAAGTATTTTTGAGCTGAATTTTTCTATGTAGTACAATAATAATACAACATACAATAGATGTGTATGTAATGAGTGGCCAATCAGTACAATTTTGAGAGAAGAGTTGTCGTAAATATCATATGTGTGATTGAAATTTAAAAAAATATCAAGTATACTTGATATGTAGCTGTATGACATACTCGTATCTCGTGTAGACATATAATTACTTAGGTATATTACTTTTATGATGTACGATGCATACATATTATACACTCTGTATCTCTGTATTTTATACCGGGGTATGTATGTTTTTTTTAAGAATGTTATGTCTATTTGTATTTTGATATAAAACTGATATTATAATATATTCTTGTCTTTTGACTTTTGAGGTTATGAATATGAGTAAGAAAACTATTAAATCATTGTTATAGTTGGTCGTTGTTGTGTATATTAGTCGCATACCAGTATGATGATTTTGTCCATGGTGTTTTTACTTGTAAGTTTTATTGTACATTTTTTGTGATGTTTTCCATAGCAATCGTTACAAAATAACTTGCAAGTAAAAGTACAATGGACAAAATCATCATACTGGTATGCGAATATTATAAATTTAGATGACAAAATGAACTTCAAGTTTTGCATTAACTTCGAGCGTCTAAACTAGAAATCCTGAAATAAAAATATTCTTTGGTTGCTTAGCAACGTGTGGCACTCCGTTTAAATAACATGTTATAAGCTATGTAGACTCTTTAAAAATACAGCCCGAAGTTTTAATTCTGCGGCATTAGTAGTTACTTTGGGAAGTACCTAAAAAGCTTCAAGGTTATGTATGTAATATGTATATGGTACAAATGTTCTGTGCTGTGCATAATAATAATAATAATGATAATATCTTTTCATGTTACCCAATAATCACTGTTTATTTTGTACTATATTTTATACAATATTCTATCTTCTGACGGTCGTTTTTTTGGATTTTGTAATAATATAGTGTTTATTAGTTATACTTACAATTAATCTGTAAGCGTTGAACGTTTGTAGTATGTGCTATGTTAGGTTAGGTTAGGTTCTACAAAAGTTTGAGGTTTGACGAATTTGAAATATGAGAACGTTTTGTGTTGCAGTAGTCCGAATAGTCAGTGCATTATTGATCACAACTGAATAGGTGAGACTGATCACATATGCTAATCATGTGCACAATTATGGTGTTTCTTCACCTACTCTGTTCACATCAACATGAAGAGGTGATTAGTTTAAACTCATTTACTCTTCAAAATAAAAGAGTAATAATACCAAATTGAAGAAAACACCACAAATGCTGAAAGCAACAAAATTTTATAATGCAAAACCGACAATATTTCGACTGAAGCTAAATGCTAGCTAAATGCAAACTCGAATTTTGATGTTTTTACACATAATTGCCATTGTCCATCATGCAGATGAAATCAAAGTTCTCTCAAAAGTATTTCATATTATTATTATGATATAGAGGGATATTGATTTCATACGCCATTCTATCTTTGAGATTTATATCATTCATAATTTTGAGGTACTTAAAAATGATCTTATTTTTACATTTGATCCGCTTTACAAAAATATAAAATCTACGAAATTGTAAAATATTATGCATGATCCTGAATATTGAAAATGACTACTGTACCGGAAAGAATGCGAATGAGAATAGTACAATGTAACTATATATGAACAATATGACTACATATTATGTAATAATAATATAGTTAATCTTATTAACCTCATAGTCACATTGTTTTATAGTTCATTGTATGCTCGAAAAACCATAAATAAAATATTGTAAAAAAACTGAGGTGATATGGTTACTTTTGTTAGTATATTATATAGATGAAAAAGTAACATTTATATAAGAAATCACTGTAGCCCGAATTGAGTGTGTATGTAAGACAAAATGAATATTGTCATGAATTAAAATTTTGATGCAACAGGAAAACCCGGACGTAGGCTACAGTGTTCTGTCTTATTTTACGAGTTTTGTCGGTCTTAGTCTACAGATTTTATACATTCTATGTATTTGTCTACTACGAACTGCCTACACCGCTGTGTGAATTGTGAATATCAGAATTGCAAAGTTTGAATAGGTATGGTTAAAGTGAGTGTGCTAAGATTTTTTCATTTAAGATTTTAAGCACAAATTAAAAAGGGAAAACAAGACGGAAAATTATGATCTTTAGGCCTAATGCTATCTCCAACTCATGTAGTTTAACTGTACAAAATCTCACATATATGTACTTTGAAAGGTGTAATTGTAATTTAATGACGAACCAGCATAGCATCACCCTAAACGGTCTAATTGTGCTTAGTCGTCGTTCAGGTGTGCTTATGGGATAATGCATTGTAATACATATTTGCACTGTGTCAGATGCCAAATTCCCGAAGCGTGTGGAAAACATGACAACAAATGAACAAAACTCTTCCACAAGAATTCGTCTGAATAAACATGTAAAAAAAACGTCCCCTTCGAACAAACGATTTTCTTCAAAATGACATTTATTAAATCTGCTAAAATTGTAATTTTTCAAAATTGATAAAATTTAAATTGTTACAGATGAAATGAGAATGTCAAATGGAGGATTTTTTAACTGTTTTAGGTTGTGCGCTGACTTCATACGGTTTTTCTCCTACAAGGGGAAAATTTCGGTGTTGTGTCAATTTATTGTCCCGGTGTTTCCACGTGACGTTGAAGCGGAAGCTGAAGTTGAAGTTGATGCTGATGCCGGGTTTTCATGGCCCTAGCAAAATATAATAACCAAAAAACTGATTGTAACATTGAGACAATAATAAACAGCAAAATTGTAAATTTACCGAAGCAACTGCTTATCAAATATAAATGTATTTTTATTATACAAATTACCGATGTCTCGAATCTCACATGTTTTGTTTCTGCCGTTGCTCCTTTTTCTCTTGTTCTTGTTCTTGGAGATGGAGGTGGTGTGGACGGGTGTTCTAATTCCCACTGGCCCCGGGAATACCACCACTTGACCAGTTGAGCAGTGTAAAAAACACAACCGCCGCAGATGCAACATACGATAAAAACTGGGAGCACAATTACCAGGAATATAAAATCATAACTCCAACTTGAACTCATTTTTAATAGCAAATAAACAAAAAAGTTTCTGCAAACAAAGATCAAGTTGAGCTGGGAATTGGAAATGGTTTTTAGAGCATGAATATTAATATTCCGCAGATTTTTAGCACTAAATGTAAAATGACGAAGAGAAAATCGTGGGGAGGAGAGAAATCGCAGACTGGAAATGGAAAATGCGAATGTGAATGCCACCAGTTTCACTCAACATTCAACATTGAACTCAGATCGCAGTTAATTGGAGCAAGTACAAATACTTTTTGGAGGAAACGTGTCATTTTTCCTTGTCAAATTTAATAAAATGTGTATTTTTACCCATGATATGAGACAGAATAAATATTCAAAAGGGATCAAGAGCACAAGAGTTTTGTGAACACAGGAAATATCCAAAAAAGTACATGACGCATGAAACATAGAAAAATAAAGTCAGTTTGAATTTCCACTGCCACTGTTTTGAAACTCCAAATTCCAAATCCAGATCATTTTAGTAGTCGCAGTTTTTGTCACACGCGAAATTAACTTGTCAAACTGAACCTATGCAAATGGGAATGGCCAAATTTCCAATGTCAAATGGATTCAGAACAACTCAAAATTCAATGCATTCAAGTTCAAACTAATTGTGAATGGGATGAGTAAATACAGACAAAAAGATTTGTTTTTGAAACGTGAATACAATGCCAAATTGCAAATCTTGGATGCACAAATGAGTGTTCGGTTATTTTTCACATTTTATGCGATGCCTCATGATTCATGATCTTTGAAGATGAGTCCATCCTTCCTCACAGAGAATTTCGACAGTTGAATGAAAATGAAAAAAATTGGCTGAAAACAAAAGAGTAAAAATATCGTAATTTCAATCGTCCAATTACTTACTAATTTACCATTTAATCAATCTGCAAAAATGAAACAAAATGCTACGCAATTGTGGAGAAATCAGGGGACTGGAAAAACAAGAGAAAAATGGGAAAAGTTGAGACAGTTTGAGTATTGAGAATGGAGATTTCTCCTACCGCAGACAAACTATAGATTGTAGATGAATTGTGAAACATGAATTTTTGTGCATGCTCTCACATTCTAAATAAATTAATGAACAAAAAATAATGCAGTTGGCGTTCTAGTGGAAACGATATGTAGATATTTACGGTGAAAACGATAATTTTTTGAATTCAACCTGAGACTTGAGATTCTAGATTTGAGACCCAAGTGAAAACTCATACAATGGACTCGTTTCGCTTCTTAATTTCTTACACGATCATTAAAATTCCAATGGGAAATTATGCAAAAAAAAATGAACAAAAATTAATAAATATTTTCATTTTAATATTAAATAAATTTTATTACGACATTCACTTTACTTGAATTTTTATTACAATGGAATTACCACAAATACAAATACAAATACATGGGAAAAGTACAGACAACAATAATTTTAATTTTAATCCGTCTACAAATAAAATGAGGATTTCTGGTTGTTCGTTGTTCATGTTGTTACATTTGAACATTTGAACATTTGAAGCTGAGATCCAGATCGGGAATCAGTAATTCAGAATTAAAATGGTAAATTTGGTTCCAGTTAACATATAAACATGACAAATATAGAACTTCCGCCACAATTTATCATTTAGACACATTTAAAACAGGTACACGGATTTTTTGGTACTTTTTTGTTTGTTTTATACAGCATTAAAAATACAAAATAGATTTGTAGCAAATTAAAAACTCGTTTCAGACTCAATCTCAATGTTTTCCCTTCTCCGTCATCACAGAAGCAAAGTCAGTCGTCAGTTTGCGTGATATTCACAAGATTTAAAGAATTAATACATTAATTTTGTACGTATAAAAAATATAGGGAGAAAACGCACGAAACTTTAGTCCAATGTCAACTTCACATTTTTTTGTGTTGTCACTGAATGACGAATGTCCAAAAATCACGTTTATTTATTTTTGGGTCCCGCTGACTCTCGACTCTCGACTCTCGGCTTCCGATTTCCACTTTCTAATTGAATTTATAATTTTCTTATGCAAAATTATAAAGGTGAAGAAAATTGTAGAGTTGAGTCACATTTTTAAATAGTCTCAGGACTCAAGTAAAATTTGACATGTTTTGATTTTCTTTCCGAGTAGCTCATTTGCTCATTGTTTTGTTCTTTTGTTGTTGATGATTTTCCTGAGTAATTGTGAAGAGGTTTTCCATTGGTATTGCACTAGACAAATTCTCTTCCGGAGTGCGGACGATGCCTCGGGCAATATTACGACGTCCATGTTGACGTTTGCACCATATGAAAAGGTCAACACAGCGAAAGCCACAGTAGACCAAGAGACAGAAGCCGAAAATGAAGCACACGAAAGCATCATACAAATGAAACCAAAGCTAGACTTGTAACTCGTCGTGTCCATGCTCACAGGTGGCTAGAATAGGAAAAAAAGGAAAAATTAAAACAAATTAAAATTTAATCCAAATGAATTAAACATGAAAGTCGCAGTAAATTTAACGGTGAAAAATTGCACAAGACTTGAATGT
>JAQGBH010005361.1:0-14524 GCA_034698265.1 Sminthurinus aureus | reverse complement strand
TTAAACGTACAATGACACATGCAATTTTTATCTGTAGGTTGTAAGTAAAGTAAGGTTCTTGTTTTACATTATTTTTGTTATTCCTTTATATGTATGTATGTATTTTGATTTAAAAGTTGACAGAAATAGAAAGTTAACCATTTTCGGGCTGAAATTGATCATGTTCCGTATTTTGTACATGCTACGAGCTGCGACAAGAATAACATTGCATGCTAAACGTACATGCAATTTAACCTTCCGTTTATAGTACATTATAAAAATGCATAAAAATACAAATAATTATTAGCAATTAAAAATCATTTCAAATCAAAACGTACTACACGAAATATGGTTTTCGTTTACGCGTTGTAGATTGCACAAAATTGTAGTTATAGGTTATACATGTAATTGTAGCATGTGTGGAGTATGGAACAAGAAATATTCTAAATTGTACCATAAAAATGTAATAATTACCCTACTGCTATGCATTTATACTTTGTATAGAGAATAAAGAATGTGCAGAATGTACAATGTACGGAGTATGGAGAATGTGTAATTCTTGTACATTTACCTTGAAAAATTCTACCAAAAATGCAATCACTGTTTACAACTTGGAAGAAAGATTAGATCGAAATTCGGAATAAAATTAAATATGTTCTGACATAAGTAGTAAAATATACTTGATGTTTCTTGGTAAATACGTGAATTTCTTCAACTGTTTTCCTTTCTGTTGCTCTTTCTTATGAGTGATGACGCAACAATATGAAATATAGGGAACATTGTAATACTATAATTCTTTCTCAACTGCAGCAAAATGTTATGGATGTTGTCTGTCCATCAGCTTCTTTATACAGGAAAATTGTCTACATAAGATAAGAGAGCATTACGAACATAATGACATACAGCTTACTGTTTTTGTTTATATTATGTTTTATTATTGTCGGTCCATGTCTGAGAGTAGAATAGGCTTTTGTAAATTGGAAAATCAAGAGGAAGTGTTAAAGTTACTTTATATTATAAAATTAAAAAGAAGATTGTAAAGCAACAGACCGTGACTTTAAAAGTTGATGTATTACAAAAAATAAAAATAGAAATTATTGACAGCAATTTTTGTGGACGAAGAAAAATACAGCACTCCTAAAACCTGAAAATATGTAGAATCTAGAACATGAGGCATTTTGAAGGAAGTTTAACTCATGAATGGGAACATTACAAGTGTATATTATAGTTAGACATATAACCATTGTTTATTTTTTCAGAGCCGGGTCGGAGGGTTCATCTCTTCTGTTGGATAACAACTCTGTATTTTTCATATAGAGCCGTCGGATCCAGTTGAAACCCCATCAAAGGGGGGACGCTCTCTTGTCTAGTCATCGGCAACAAAAAAAAAGTCCGACTCTTACTGCATGTAACCTAGCTACGGGTTACATACATGATAAATAAGGGTTTTCCCTAATTGTTTCAACATAAAATATATAATAATATATAAAATTCATTCTAACATCTTGGTTGAAGAAAAGAAAAATAAATTGGAGTAAAGCACAAAGTACACAACAAAGTGAAGGATTGAAATGGTGTTAAACTTTTTAATTGTGTATAAATAAAATAAAGTGTAATAATATTCGTCATTATCCTGGGAAGTGAAAAGCAGAGTAAAAGATTTATTGTGAAAAAAAAATCTCTACGTTTGAATTTAAGTGTAAAAGTGTGCAAGTGTAAGTTTAAAAAAGTGAGTGAGGCCAATAAATTTAATAATTTTTTGGCTATTCTCCGTCAGTGCTACTAAATAAAGGAATTGGATTAATTCTTCAACAAAATCTCTTGAATATTTATCATTATTGTTGGAACAACAACCAGCTGATCAAGTTACCCAAGTGTTGGATAGTGAAAATGCCCAGATTGGGTTTACTCGGTTTGTTGGTGGGTGTCGTTGCCCTCCTGGCATTGAAAATCGATTCGGGTACGTATACTCTTCCTCTTTTCCTCTCTCACTGTTTTTCTCCTGCTCTCCCGTTTTCTCATTCAGGAACTTGGCACGTACATATCAGGCTACGCACAATGTGTGTGTGTGCACCATGTGCTATACTTTGGTACTTTGGTAGCTATACACACATGCTATATGTAAACAGTCATAGACTATGTACATATAGGTATACAAAAATAGTCGTGCACATGGGTTGTGCAGATTTTCCGAGCAGGATCATGATGATGAGGTCTGTGTCTGTGTATGTGAGGAGGATGCGGGAGGACGAAGGAGCAGACTAGACTCCGACATAACTAAAAGCGGGATCTGTCTTTCTGAACGTTCAAAATTCACAAGTTTTTAAATGTAAAAGCGCTTTTATATCCACTTGGGCTTGGGTCATTTCCAGCCAACCACTTCAATCTTCAATCCACTTTTATGTATGAAAAATGTTACTTGGCATTTTGGTTTCCTTTCTTTTCTTTACCATCAATTTTTTCACAATAACTCCTCAGTTTTTGTTGTACATATCATATATTATAAAGCCTTTCCCTTTCATTTTCAATGTTCAATGTTCAGTTTGTATACCTTTGGCTTCCTTTGCCTTTGTTTGAAAAGCAGCATAAAGTTTCTTTGCTCTTTTTTCATTCTCTTTTGTATTATATCAGAAGTACTATGAACTATGAACTATATGAACAAAAGTAGAATTGATGACGTTCACAAAATATCGACTATGAAAATATCACGATTCTTATGCTGTTTACTTTCTGTATTATACAAGTTCTCATTTTTCCTTTTTTTTACCTTTTACAGTTTAAAAGCTAAATACGATTTTAATATTCTTTTTTAATTTACAAAAACTACTTTTTAATCTTCGGCAGAATTAGCCATTTACAATTTACATATATAGTGAATAGTGAAGCATGTAACGTAATATGTAGTTGAGAAAATGGTAAAAGTCTTTACAAATTCATGTCTATAGTGTCTAGTGATGTCGTCGTACTATTGTGATAGTAGTGTAGTTCTTGAGAAGAAAATAGACAACAGAATTGTTTCAATATTCAATATAATTAGTTTAATTTAAGTACTTTCAAGCCACACACTATAAAAGCTATTCTTAATACACAATACACACCCTCACTTTTAGCATGGTTTCAAACGTAAAACATGCTCAGACTTTATCACATAGACAATAAGCAGTCATCTGCTTGCATGCAGTACATAACAAATAATACATAAATCGAGTAGATAGTACTAAAGAATAGAGATGATAATAGATCCTTCAGTCAATGTGAATTACTTTAATTTCCTCTTCATCATTGATTATTATTCGAAATTAGAATTATTGTATCTAATACACATCATCATGTTTTGAATGTACTGAATATATACATTATACATGTGTACGAGTGCGAGTACGGGTATTTACATGATGAGATACATTTTAATTTAATTTAATTTGCTTATACACCGGATACTACGAGCATTCCCATTGGATTGGTGGCTGTTACAACATTTTTTTCTTTTCTAAACCTTGACCCTCCTTAATTTCCTGCCATGAAAATCCTTTCGTTGTTTATCTCTAAATTTTAGACCACTAATGTATTCCTAATTCCTAGGTCTAATCCACAATGTGGTTCATTATGTATAATGTACAATGTGCAAAGTACACCATATGTTTTACATTTGCCAAACCCAAGGTAGATAATAATTGTAATTAGACTTTAACAAATCCACATTCAATATTGCATTTGCAGTATAAATAAAACATGATGACTGGTGACAACGATCTTTTTTATCTCTTTTACCTTTCATTTGCCAGTGTAATGTATTTGGTATTTGATATTTGGCGACATCCATAATTTTTACATAATGTAGAATGTAGCTACCGACTTAAAGTTTATGTTGAAATTTTTGGTTACACAGTGCACAGCTGAATGGTGAATGCTGAATGTGATACACATGCCATGCTTTTGTTTTAATTTGTGTGCTATATTGAGTATTGGGTATTAAAAACAGCAGATAGTAGATGTACCTTTTAGATACAATTGTATCAAATGAGTATCATCTGTAGTCATCGTGGTCAGTGTTCATCTTCATCCAAATGCCTGAAACGTATAAATGTATTTTTCAACTCAAGTCTCAAGTCTGTGTGTGTCATGCATATTACAAAGCCATACTTGTAAATAAATAGCTATCTCTCAAATTGTGAGCATAGTTATAATAAAAACTGCTTTTTGATGCAGTTTGTACTTCACTACTGGTTGACCTCCAAAGTACATAGTCGACGAATGCAAATGTGTTTTTGGAATTATGCTGATTGTACAAAAATCTTCATGTCAGCGGTAAAATGTAGAATATATTATGCAGATGGTTAAAGTACAATTTCTGAGTTTAAAACTTAAAACGTAAACTTTGTACACACAACCAAATTTATCATCGGGTAATAAATGTCTGTTTTGTACTTTGTTTTGGGTATTTTATGATGCACACAGTAAGTAGTAAAAAGTATATTATATAAGATAGTTATTTAGGTCCGTTGTGTGTACTGCCAACTTCAGTACATTCTCAAGTTATGTGTGTTTTGAGTTTCGAGAAATTAATATTATTATGATACAGAGTAATTAAATTTTATTCAATAAATACATCATGCCTTTTGTCTTGTATCTTGTATCTTGTATGTTAAGTGTAACTTTTGTAAAGATTGCATAATCAGAACGGCATTTATGTCTTCAACAAAACAACATGTTGAATTAAAACACTTATTTATGTGTTTTTCTTCCAGTATTGAGTATTGAATAGTGTTTATGTATTTTTCGTAAATATTTTCAAGTACAAACGGTTATTTTCTAGTTTTCTCATTCGAACTACATTTGAAATTTGAACTATCTAGAAACAAAAAACGGAGGAATAAATGAATCAACAGACAACCGACATTCAACAGGATTTTTCATAACATTTATTATGATACATATTTATTATGAAAGTGAGAGAATGTGGGGACGTTTAAGGTTTCTTGATTGCTGGACTTGGATTTACCTCCATTATACTGTGAATAACAGTGTCGAGATACATTTATTATACATAATAGCGTACAATTTTAGCCAATTTGAGTTGAATTGTTTGTTTCATTCACAGAGTACACATTCATACATATGCTCGTATTCCTTCATTTCTCCTTATCCTTTTATGTTTACAAAAACGCAGACTATATACTACGTCATATAGTTAAGGCTTTCTCATACATGTGAATATGAAGCAGAAATTGAGAAACAGGAGCATTTTACTATGTACCAATAATATAGTATAATATTATAATATTACACAAAAACTGCATTGCTTTTACCTTACAAGTTACAAACTCCAGTCTGACATTTCTATTCAATCCGAAAGACAATAGCAAACTCATCATCATTTTAGTAGCTTTTGACTTTTGGCTTTATTCATTGCTCAGAATTACGCAAGATGCAAGATAATGTCATTCCTCCACATGCACGTACATGTACTTGTAAGATATATTTTATGCACGTATGTATGCATCTCGTCGAGACCACAAAAGACAAAAGACAAAAGGTTATACTTTATTATACCTGATAAAAGTAATCTTGGCTGAGAAAATGATACTTGTGTATGTATATTGTATAGTTTGTCTTCATCTTGAATCTTGAGTGTCTGCCACTTTTCTCCCATGCTTTACATACCACCCACAATTCACAACTGTAGAGTGTAGACTGTAGACTGTAGAGTTGTTAATCTTCAATCTCCAATGCTGCAGATTGCAGATTGATGATTAAATTGCTACAAACCTCTTTTATTATTATTTTTTTCATTTCCTAGTCAGATTGATGAATAGTGCGATTGGTTCAAATTACTTGACAGCAGCCATTTGACACTGGCACTGGACGGAAAATCATTGTATGAGTAGAAAAAACTGGATAGACGGTAGATTTTTACGCAAACCGTACATGTGAAAACGTTCCACCCACCATTTTTCATTCACTTTGTCATGATACTCCGGCTCATGTACCATTGATTCGGATTATTGATTTCTGACACGAATATGATAAAATCGTACACAAATGACTGATGAAGTGCACTACAGGCACTAGGCACTAGCTTTACACGTATAATGTATAGTCAACGTGTAGAATGTAGAAGAAAGGTAAAAAGTAGAAGCTTAGGTAAACGCCTTTTTTTGAGCAGAGTTTGGGATTTTTATACTTTACATTTTCATATATAGCCATTTTCTTCTTCCTTTCCTAAATGCTAACATGTATTTTATCTTGTTTATGTTTACAAAATAACCTTTGTCCAAAATTCACAATGCGGTTTCGTTTCCATTTATAGCAGTTTTCTCCTATGCAATTTTGATATGATGTGCATATGCACAATGTACAACAGATTTTTTTTCTTCTAACTCTGTCTGAAAGTCAAGCGTCGAGAGACGAGAGACGAGAGTAAATCATTATTATTTCTGACCAAAACTACAAGCCTTTCTCGTTAAGCTTACTTTTTTTGGAAAAACAATTTTATGGACACTGCAGTTAAGAGTTAAGCACATAGTCATCTAAATCACATGCCTTTGTCTTGGTCAAAGGTGACAAGCATTTAATCTCTTGATGATGGGCTTCACCTTTCTCGAATTTCCAAAACATATATACAGTTGAAAAAAAAGTTTAAAGTAAAAATTTGTTCGTCTATTGAAAATTAACTCCACTTATACAAATTATTTTTAACGATTTTTATGATCTACTGTCTGCCGTCTCTATTTTTCCTGATTTAACTGTTAACTATGGACAATCATGTTTGCATGTATTATCAAAAATTAAAATCATCAGATCCGTAATCAACCGTAAGAATGAAGATACCAAATAAATAAGGAATGGCAGTGTAGATACATTTTAAATTTTACATTTTACATAGACAACTCATAAAATGGCAAACAAAGTATTTCAATTATGTTGGAAGAAAAAGGAGAAGAAAATAATTGAAAAATTGAGTTTGCATGTGTACACGGTATTTTTTCAAAAGTGCGTCTTTGTTTTGCCTTTCATGTTTGTAGTTTGTAGTTTGTAATAACACCAAATACCAAACCAAAACTCAGGTCAACAGTCAACTGTCAATGCTCTTCACTGCTCTTTTGCAGTACTACTATAGATTATGGATTATGGATGCAAGTACTTTGTTAAAGACGCATTCGTATTTGTATGAAATGACTGATCAAAAAAGGAGAGAGAAAACATGTACAATATATATTATGTATCCTTCTTTTCTGTTAACCAGATGACAAATAAGGCCTGTGTACCCATTAGCTTTGTCTGATCAATATATTATAAATACTTGACTTTTTCGCATTTATATACCCACGTTATCTGTGTATAATTCACATGACGATATACGTATATCCTTTATTATGTATCTTATATCTTAAATTTGTTTGAAATTAAATCAAAGTCATGCATGAAAACATGTATGAATTCATTTGAATTAAAACTATACAGAGATTCATGTATTCATAAATCCACATTCATTTTTTGGTGAGGCGTAGACAGACTACAAGACACGTGTTGCTGATGGTGCGAACTGGGAACGCCAACACTGACACTGTCAGCTCAGTCAAAGTCATTTTACCTCCTTCGTACACTTTTCATTAGAGTTTAGAGTCGGAATGAAATGCAGTTTATTTTATTTTGTATTTTATTACATGCACATAATACACACAAAATGTACGTGTACCTTGTACCTGTAAAATCTTATGTTTCTTGATTCTTCAACTATGGACTATGGACTGTTTACTGTTTATACGAGGTGCTACAAGAAGTGTATAGTGTATTGTGTAAATGTACATAATAAAGGCGGCGGTCGGTAATATTTTCGAGAGTATTATGCAGTGTGATGTGTGGTGCATGAAACATGAAGATGTAGCGACCATTTCTTTTCCGATTGGACATTGGATTCACAATTCAAAAGTACAAGTGATTCTTGGTTCTTGGTGTACACAGCCACAGCCAAAAGCCAAAATATTATTAATTTTAAATGGATGATGGAAGAAAGGAAGTCTAAGATGGAAAATGCGATCGAATATCCAATGTTCTAATGTACTGTTGACACATGATATGTGATATAGAAAATGAATGTTATTGTAAACAGTAAAATGAAAGCTATGCAATACACAGTTTGCAGTAGGTAACAACCATTGGGTTAATGATCCATATTTTATTAGGATTTGGTAAACAAAAACCTTTAGCAGACCTATTATATCGACAACCGAAAGTCGACAGTGAGTAGTTAGAAAAGAGGAGCAAACTCCATTAGTGACGTAAACTGAAATTTGGCGCTATATTTACTTTTCGTGGAAGTACAGAAAATATAAAATCCTGAATCCTACAAAGTTGTGAATTACATTACATTCACACTTTACACTTTACACCATTACGCATGTTCATTCACTTGTTTAGATTTCGACATTTGACATTTTACACAACTTGAAATTATGGAATTGTAGAGTGACATATTTAGATAGGATCTAAACAGAAACTCGGGAACTAGTGTTTTTGTTCCTAGAAGTAGATACATTTAGCTAAAGTTACAGTTTGCATGAAAATCCGTACACATAATAGATATGTGTCATGTGTATGTGCATTCTTTTACAACTCATGTAGTACTAATAGTGCGTGAGGAGTGAGTTTTATGAATGGTGAATGGATCTTCTCCAAGGAATATAAAAGTATCTAAAAAAGGTTTGATAAAAGACCAACTCCGTCATCACAACAACCAGACAAAATAAACTTGGATTACTCTAACTGTAAACAGTAAACTTTCATCATCCTGGTGCCTTTTTGCCTTGCAAAAGAAAATGATAAAAAGCAACGCACATAATATATCATGTGTAGTTTGCAGTGTAGATTGTACATAGAGTAAAGTAATTTTTATAGGTATTGATTTGCACTGATGTACATCGTCTAGTATCTAGTATTCTTTTCATTGCAATAAATATTCAGCCCCACCTTTCCCTCTATATTGTACATACTATGCGTACAGAGAAATGCCGAGATTAAATATGCAATAATTTTTAAATTTATGTTTAGTCGCACGGATGATTCTTTTTTGTTTTAAAAGAATTAAATTAAAAATATTTCTCTAGCAGGAGCAAATAGAGCATTAAAAATTGAAAGCAATAAGTATACTTTGTTATGATTGAGCTCGAGAGAGTTAAATAAACTTTTACGATTTGAAAAACTTTTTTTGTTCCTAAGATAGACTGTAGACGAGAGCAAAGTTTCAAGTTTAAGGTCTACTTTGATCTGTTCTGTGATCCATAGAAAAGACTTCGTGATTGGTATTCGGTATTTAAAACGAAGAACGAAGAACAGAGGAGACTGAGTTTAACAGAAAGAAAGACGGAACGGAAGAAAGGGCAACCATTGCTTACTCAAATCTCAAATCTCAAATCTAATAATATGCAGTTCTGCTTTCAACTTTCAAGCTTTGAGTATTGAATATGTAACAGATGGTCGTCACATTTAAAATATAGAATGTGTCTGTATTCATTCAAGATTCAAGTGAGGTCCAGCTTCCAGCTTGAGCAGTGTTCCGTCCTCTGCTATTTTCTAAACATCTTTCTTAAATCTTAAACCTGACCCGTTTAAGGATTTGGTTGTGTTTTTGTATGCCCTCTTTTTGTCTCTCTGCTCTCGTGGCCCTGCGTGCTGTCGGGTCGGGTGTGGATATCAGTTGAAATGGGAGAATGGATATTGTGTGTAATTTAATATTTTTCGATACATGATGAAAAAACCAGTGGTTTTAGGATTTGAGCTGAAGTACACGCAACGAACTCCATGTTAAAAGTATAGTCGAAGCATATGCATTATACATATTTGGCTGTAGTTATACATACACGTGATGAATATTGAATGTTGGTGCCTGTCATATGTACGGTGAACTGTACACTGTAAATATTGAATTCACCTAATGTACAAGGATCAAGCATCCATGTATAGTGTATACTGTATGCCTACTGTATACCTTTATGGATGTAAATGTACAAGCGTGTCTAGGATCTAGGATATTTGTATGTTGTACGTGAATTTTGTTGCTCATCTGGTTTTCATGTTCATGTTAATGTTTAAGTGCAGTCCAAATTCAGAATCATCATTTTTAGCCAGAGTTGAGTGATGTACATCATATATTAGTTTATTTGCTTTCAGGATTTGTGTTGTTCGTTAGTACATACTATATGCGAAAAAGTAAAGAGTATACGATACATACACCATACACAGTCAACAGCCATACATCCAGTATCCAGTCGCATATATATGTATGTATAAGCACTAAATTTCCCATCAGTGATGCAAGGAAGAAACTTTCCGCGTTTTAAAATGATCTTAATTGAATAGATTGGATATAATAACATACTCGTTTTCGTGGGACTGTTCGAATCTCAGAAACCTATAAAAGCGTTGAGCACACAAGTATCTAGATTTTAGATGTCTACTTTACGCAACTACAAAAAATCAAGAAGCTCAGACACCATAATTTGGTTAAGTAATGATAATGCTACTGTCAAGCTGTGGAGAGTTTTTATGTGTGTATTCCTCTTTATCCAAATATAATAAAACAAATTTGCGTGGGCGTGAAAACATACTTGTGCAATTAACTTGCAAACACGTATAATGTATGTACATTGTAAAAATGCAGTAAACAAGTTTGAAAATTCAAGTGAATCCTTTGTTCCTTTTAAAAGTGTGGAAGGAATGAAAAGACATAAATGAAAGTGAGGCCCTTTCATTCCATTGTTGTTAAGACCTTAGACCTTTTTCTTCAAAGATCGGTTGGTCGTTGGTCGGTTCAACATAAGTCACATGATGTACGGTGTACGGTGTCTGGACTGTGGAATGGATTATGTGGCAGCTGCACACGTGCTCTGAACAGAGTAAAAATGTAAGGGAAAAATTCATATCCGTAGAAAAGAGTCTTCAAGTCCAGGCACATTAGACATTGGGACTTTAACTTCAAACTCCAAACACAAAATATATAATATATTATGTACTATGTAAACAGAATATGTATAGTCATACAGAGATGTTTGAAAAGAGAAAAGCCGGCAACTTGCGCTCCTTGCTTGTTATTACTAGAAACTAGAATATCATTCAGTACCTTTGTCTTTACATAAAAACTCATTGGTTGGCAGTTCCCCACTGATTCTGCATTCTGTATCTTTGAATCTCTTCTTTTCCATTTCATTGTTCAATTTTACCACTGGAAGACTTTTTACTTTTAACCCCTTTGGTTTTTCATACATTATTGATTGAATATCTGTAGTACATGTTGGGGTTGATGCATCATTCAGCATTTGATACGTCACGCGCAATGTCAATGAAAGACAGGCAACGATATTAAATATTTACATGTATGCATGCTTGTAGATTCTAGGGTTTGAAAAAAGTGTGCTTTGATTTTGATTTTACTTTTACTTTCTTCAGTGCAGAATGCAAAATGAAGAATGATCGATGAAAGTCTACGCCATTTACTTTCCCTTTCTTTGTTTTGTTTCTCGTTTTACTTTTTGTGGATTCACAACAAGTACGTTACGACTTTAAGTATGGTTCTGACTTGACAAAAATACCGGTTACCGGTTGCCGGTTTCACCAGTGAGTCTATGGGGAAGAAAAAGAAAGAAAGGGATTCACGATACTAATTTTCTTCAAGGCAATGTGTGCAGTGTGCAAAGTTACCGTATTCAGTAGTTATTCATTCACAATTCACAAGGAAAACATGTTTCCTCATTCCTCATTCATGGACTTGTAAGACATTACCTAGTCAAAGAAACCATAGTAAAGCTTAGAAAAGCTCGAAGCTCCAGACTCTAGAATCTAGAGTAGGTAATCCGATTCATCAATAATTCCTAATGTATTTACATGTTTTGAATAACAGAATACGCACAGTATTGGTGCGTTTCTTGTCCGTTTACGAAATCCAAACTTTAGTTCAAAATGTGGCAATTTTAAGAGTCGTTCTGCTGTCATACTCCACGTTCATCGTTCATGTATTTTCTCATCCTGCAGTTGTGAGTTTTGATGGTTGTTAGAAAAGTTAAACATTGCATTAAATCATCTACCCAAGAGGTCATTGAGTCATTTAGAATAATTCAAATGATTTGAAAACTTTTCATGTGTCAAATTATATTGTGCATGGTATATTAGATTTAGATTTAGAATTTTGAATGATTACCTGACAGCTGTAAAAACGCTTCTAAAATACATAAAATTCACAGTGTTTTCTCTCTTTTTTCTGGTTTTCAGTTACTTTGAAAATAACACTTTTTTGTTGACGTTTTTTCAAGTTCAAAATTCGTAATGCATTTATTATGTAAAATTCCCAAAGACAAGAAATAATATGAAATTCAAATCCCTGATTTGAACCACACACAACACACAACACGCATATCAATGTCAATGTTTTTTTAGTAGTGTTAGTGTGTTCCTGTGACTGTAAATCGTAAATATAAATGACTGTCATAAACCCTGACTCCTGACTTTGAAAGAATAAATTCACATGAGAAACAACAAGAATTTACCCGTCTCCTTTCGTTTTAGTTGAAGAAATCCAGAATCCAGAGAGTAAACAAAGGAAAGAAGCAATAGTGATATCTGTTTCACATTACACATGCATGCAAGTAAAATGTAAAATTGCTACCTTTGTTACAAATTGGAAGAGTATGCTTGGATTTTTTTATGGAAATTGTACTGTACCGTCAATTGTGAACTTTCATGATGCTCTTACAATCTTACTTTTCTTACTACTTGCTATCACGCTTCTTCTCCCAAGACTTCTTGCTTTAAAATTTTGGGGTTTGAGGTTCTATATTGTCATTCTGTACTCCAAAGAAGCTTTGCTTCACAAGTTTTCTTAAATTGTTTATGCATCACAATTTTTCTCCGTATGTGATATACCGATAGCCAGTTTTTATCTTTCAAGGATCTATTACATTGTGAACATAGTATGTGTACTACGTAGTATCTGTATAAGTTCTGGTTACAGACTACAGCCTGAAATTACTTATATATGAAGTGACATGATGAGAGTTCAGTGTTTAGTGTTTAGTTTAATGGACAGCTTATTCTCAGTTCTCAGATTTACTATAAAATTCGGCTGGGCTGTATGGGAAAATGTGAAAATGTTTTCTCTCTCATAATCCTAACGCTAGTTTGTATAATGTATAATGCATACTGTATATTGTGTATTGCATAAACTCTCATGATGAATAGCCATACATTTCACTACTCATTACTCATGACTCATGATGATGTAATAATACAAGGGTATCTAATTTGAGTTTTCAGCCCTGCCCAGTACCCACTCTGATTTTTAGTGTACTTACTTTTATCACAGATCACAGAAATCTTATTTCAGATTTGTTCGGTGTAGTGTATATTGTATATTGTGTAAACTGTATACGGTACATGCATAGTGACTCATTATCATCTATTGTCATTGTGATAGTATTGTAAACTGTCACTTGTGAGTACTATTATGTAATACTGCGTACTATGTTTTGTACTGTATTGTCTTCTTATGAAAGGAGATACACTCCTGGAGGGAGCCATTTTTTATGTGGTTTCTTCGTATGGTATATGGTATATGGTGTGTGGTGGCTTGTGGTTCGTGGTTCGTGGTGGATTGTGGATTGTTAGTGTCTTATTTTTTTCAAAAGTTTCATCTATTTTTATTACATTCATCAGATATCAAATAGTTAGGCAGTTTTATGTGCCACGTACAGTTTACAATGTACATCACTTGTGGTTTAATTTTAATTTGGGATGAATTTTGAATTTTAATGTAGGACAAGAAGGTAGAAAGAACAGAATAATGTTGGAGCATACTTTCATAATTTTCACAGTTAGCCTAATATACATAAATTATTTTGGGAGCATTTTGTATTTTGTGCGTGATATGATGGTTTTGTCAGATTTTTGTACACATGCACGTTGCATATATTATGCATTGTAACAAAAACTTTGATAAAACATATGTGAGGAAGCTAGAAAAAAAGTTGAACTGTGGATTACAGGATTACAATTTCATCGTCGTACAGCTTTGAATTTGGCTTTGGTTCTTGGTTCTGTCTCTGTTTTACCAGTGAAGAGGAGACTAAAGTGTATAGTGAATGTGGAGTATTGATGTCAAATGAAGAAGCTTTAAAGTCTCGATCTCTCTTAGGACTGACGTTAAGAAGCAAATCCAAAGTCTTGGACCTCGTTTCAATCTTATTTGTCACATGTGCAATGTGCACAAACTATAAAACACGTATACATGTGTATACTTTGTTTGGCTTTTTTTTGTAGCCGTCGCGCTTGTGTACCAATCCATGCTGGCTAAATGGATGTGTATGTGGTTTGTTGCTAATAGGATAATCATCATATTTACAAACTATATGTACACAGGATAAACGTAGATACATATAATATATAAACTCATGCATAGCAAAATACATATGTAATATGTACAAGGATGCAGATCGGTCACAAGGTTCACGATTTTTTGAGCAATTCAAATCGGTATTTTAGGTTTCTCTACATAGAG
>JAQGBH010005360.1:0-14526 GCA_034698265.1 Sminthurinus aureus | reverse complement strand
ACTAGTTAAAAATTTTCCCGCTAGGTGGCGCTAGTTTCGTTGTCTCATATTACCCCAATGTGCACAGACAGCCAGCCAGCCGTATCTTACGAAAACAATACTCAGCTTCGCTTCCTAAAAAAGGAACGTGTTCCTTCTTGCTCATGTCCTATTTTTTTCATCTCATCCGGACTAAAATGTACAACGTGCAGTTAACAAGGAACAGTGAACAGTGAACAACTTTCTTCGCGTCATGTCATGTCTTGCAAGAAAATGTGAGGAAATGTGAGGAATGGGACAAGAGCCAGAGCCAGAGTCAGAGTGAGTGGAGGAATGTACAAATGACATTAGTTTTATTCCGCATCTACTTTCTACTTTCTACTTTCTTCATATGTACATTATATCTTGTAATGTAAGATGCCATGTTTTATTGTATTTTGTTTCGCTGCGTCCTGTCCTGTCGTGTGTCTTGTGTGTCGTGTGTATTATGCATTTACTTAAATATGTATTATCATGAGAGGAAGTTGATGGGTGGACAATGTCTTCCGCCACCGCCTCTTCTATTTCTCTGCCGACTTTCTCCTGAACATAAGATACGACTTTCTCCTCCTTTCCCATCAGCATCATCTTTCTACTTTTGTATCTTGTGTCTCATCCGCAGTCCTCAGTTGAGTCCTGAATCATCCTCTTAACCGATTTACTACTATTGATTTATGAGCTTTATGTTTCATGTTGAGCTGGTTTGGTTTGGTCCGGGTTTTGAGTTTGGTTTGGGTTGAGCTGAGACTAGTTGAGATGGTTCTCCTTTTCCTCCTTGGGAAAAGAGGAGCAGAGGAATGAGAATTCACATTGAAACATTGAGAAATGTGGAATTTTCATCTTGTGCTTTATTTTATAGTAGCTTTCTCTCTCTCTCTTGTGCTTTCTCTGGCTCTTTCTCTCTCTCTCTTTCAATGGCTGCCTGCTGATTCAGCTCATCATTCATAATTATAAGCCTCACTTTCAAAATATGTCTCACACTTTCACATTTCACAGTTCCTGATTCAACTAACAATAATCATACGCCTTACTTTCCTTTGTTCTACTCTCTCTCTTTCTCTTCCTCTTGCTGTTCCTGCTACTGTAACACTTATAAATGGATGGACGTGTTTTGTTCGTATGGGATTTCCAGTTCCGCTTTACTAATTGGCCTCTTTCACCATGTAATTCTGTCCTATCCCATTTCTCTTGCTCTCTTGATGGATAATTGGCTGATAACTGAATGGAACAACAAACTGCGTATGTACGTATCGTAATCGTATTGTATTGGGTTGGGTAAGTAGTGAGTAGTGAGGAAACATGTGTGCTCGCATTTGTACATGTGTTTTAGCCTGGAGCATGAAGACTGGAGACTGGAGTCTGGATGATACGAAGAAAAGGAAAACAAGAGCAAAGTAGTTACTTTTCCACTTGAACATTGTAGTTACTTTCAACACTTGCAAGTGTTAGACAACTCCGCCCAACTCATAATTCCATGCACAAAGTTGGTGTGGTAATTTCATCTCAAACTGTGCAATTTTTCACTCGTATAATAATACGCAGATATTATTATATCAGTACACATGTCCAATGTCCAAACTCTATACCCTATACTCTATACTTTTCGCCTCACACTCTGTGCCATCGTGTTCGTACTTCGCACAGGGAATGTGATGAGTGATGAGTGAGCGTTGGACGTGGTAAAACGAGGACGGGTAAAGTTTTATATAAAGTAAACAATTTTGGCGGCTCCAAACTCAAACTCCAAACCACACCTTTTTGCACGCAGACCAAAACCAAAACCAAAACCAGTCCAAGTCCAAGTCTTAGCCGGAAACAGGAGCATTTTGAACAGATTTCAACGGTGAAATGGGACAAGGAGAAATACTGATGAAGAAAACAGAAGACAGAAAAGCAAGTGTGTGCAAAAGAGAGGCTTGATTTTGACTATGTGTAACAAAGATTCCATTCAACATTCAACACTCAACACTCTTTCCTCCTTCTCTCCTCCAACATCCAACCTCCAACATTCTAACATAGAGACAACAGAGGAAGAGAAAAGTTTCCCATTGAATCTTGTGCATTGTGCATGCATAAACTTATGTAATACACTTGTACTTTTTGCGCTCTAGTTTTCATGCATATTCATGTAATGTAATATGACGCTAAGCTGTTATTCACTAGTCACTAGTCATATCAGGAAATGAAATCAAACTGCACATACTTTGTAGGATATACTTTGCATAAATGTATTATGCATAATCCACCATCTACAATCTACAATCCCAGTTTTGGTATAGGAAATGGAAATATTCAGAACGAGAGCAGAGCAAGTTGAGCAGAGAAACAGAGTCAAGTTTCCCGTGTAGAATGTACATGAAATGCCTGCTTTCATTTCCCATTCCGTTCCATGTATGATTAACCGTCTCTTTTAATTTATAAAGAGAAAAAGTTGCCGTCCAAACTAAACTAAACCAAAGGAAACTAGACAAAACTACAGACCATTTCCGTTTTCATTCCCGGTACAAAATGCAAAATTAAACAAAACCAAGAGGAAAAAATTCATACTAATTTAAACTTTTCATCAACAGTTTTTTTGCACATTGAACATTTTTCCATTTTTATGCAGGTACATGTACAATGTACAATCTACAAAACATGTTAAGAGTAAGGGTTTTGACTTTACAACTTTTAATTTGTAAACCATGAAAACGCTCGAAATTTCATGTCGTGAAGCACTTTTAGATGGTCTGAAAAATTTGGGATAAAAAAAGAGGAAATCACACTGGTTTTTTCATATGACGAAAAAATTTCAATTTCTCCTCACTATTTCAAATTCCTAATTTTTATGGTATTCTACAAATGAGATTCTGTTGCTTTTTCCTGTTTCTTGGACACTGGATTTGGATTTGGATTTGGATTTTTGGTTCTTTTCTCATCATGTTTTTGTTTTTGGAGGAGTATAAGACAAACAAGTGGTGTATTTAATAAATTTAATAAACTCCCACAAAACTCCTTGATCGTTCAGAATTCAGAAGATCCGTTGATGCAGTTGACTTTTGAATTTTGTAGTTTGTAGTTTGTAGTGGGTGAGAAAAGTTGTTCAACTTGTTCCTTGTTCATTAAAAAGGAGAAAAGAAGAGCTGCATATTTAAACTTGAGAACTTGAAAACTTGAAAACTCCACAACTCAAGAATTTGAGTAGTTTGTTTGACATAATCTTTCCCCTGGTCAAAATTAATTCAATTAAAACTGGAAACTCGGAAGCAGACGACGTTATGAATGTACCGTCTAAATTATGCAGCGTAGCTACAAAGTGTAGAAAACAGATTCACTTTCCCTTTACTTTTCCTCTTGTCTTCTCTCCGCATCCTAGATCCTAGATCCTAGGCTTCTTGGCTTCTTGGCTTCTTGGCTTTCAGCACTATTTGAGTACATGTACATTACACATACGCACACGCACACGCACATACTTACGCACTGAAAAGAAAATACAAACACAAATACAAGGCACGAGATACAGGATACAAAATAGAGCGAAGGAGAAAGAGAAAGCACATTGTGCAAGTGTAAGAGTGTAGATAGGGAAATGAGACTAAGATGAAGATGAAGAGGAAGGTTGAAAGGCGAAGAGTGAAATTTCCTCCAGTTCTTTGGGCTTCAACTCAATGCTCAAGGCTCAATGCTCAAGGCTCAAGTCAACGGCTGATATTTTCCACTACAACTTGCCCAGAAAATACCCAGAAACCTCTCTAACTCAAACTCCAACGCCAACTTCAACTCTTAACAACAGCCCAAGTCAAGTCAAGTCAAGTCAGAATCATAATCACAATCACAAGTGAAAGCCAAAGCCGTAGTCAAAATCAAACTCTGGGTGTCAAAACTCTCTGGTTCTGACATCAACTTTAAGTAATGATTATAAAGGTACATGTTCAATGCTCAATGCTCAGTGCTCAATGCACAATGTACAATTCATCTACAAATCTACGCCTTTTATTATTACTTCGTTGAAGGTCGTTTTGTACACCTTCTGAATCACAATTTGAAAATATACAGCAAATTCTGAATCCATCTTCCACCATCTCAATTCTCAATTCTCCATTCTCAATTCTACACACATTTCATATTTCATGACTTTGATAATAAATTCTGGTTCCAGATTTTAGATTCTAGATTCCAGATTCCAAATGCAGGATGAATTTTGAAATCTTCCTACAACAGACCAACAGATTCAAGAGCCCTACAAATTTTAAATCATGAGCACTTTTCACGCAGATAAAATTTGATGCTTTTTGAATTTTGATTAGACTTCTAAAATTCTAAAATTCAAAATTCCACATTCAGCACCTCAAATCAAATTAAATCAAAGGTACAACTCGCTTCACTTCTTGCTGTTTTATATCCTAAAAATACTGTAATGTTAAAGGAAAATACAAGTGGTCGTAAATTGCCACATGCGGGAATCGAGGATAATTTGTCATAATTAGAAGGTAGAATGTGCAATTTTTATGCTTCATGCTACATGCTACACAATACATCATTCAATAATCATTCGTTATTTCATTAGAAAAGTTGGAAATGAAGAAGCCTTTTTTCTTCACCTTGTTAATTGGAGCACGAGTATGGAGGAAGGCAGGAACAAGGAATATGGATTTACCTAAAAAATATGCCCAATGATCAATACTCAATACTCAATGCTTATTGTGTTCTTATATTCGGAAAATACGTAGAATAGAAATGGATTAGTCCAGATTCCAGATTCAACATTTGCATACAAACACAAATACTGTACAGGACAGGAAAATCAGCTGTAAACAAATAATAATGGTAAATGGGGATTTTTCCATCAATTGCCATCGTGAGGAAAAACATTTCTATATTGTTTTTATTTTTGTATTATGACTCAATTTTCATTGCCCAACACCCAATACTCAATACTGCGCATTGAGAAAGGTTTCCTCAATTCTTACTCATTTTTTGAAGGAGAGGAAAGGACAGAGGACAAAGACAAAGACAGAGGAGAAAACTTGAATGGTGAATGGAAAGTTGTAAAAGACGTGAAGCCGTAAAAGTGCTCACAGCCACATCACACACATAATACGACAATATCACGAAAAGGTATTCAGAGTTGAGACTTGAGACATGAAAAACATTGCGGGCACTAGAATCTAGAACTGCCGTAAAATGTAGAATGTACAAGTGTTGAAAGGACGGGTAAAGTAGAGCCAAGTTGAGTAGAGTAGAGCAATCAGACCAGTTGGAAAAGCCATAGGAAACTGACATTTTCCATCACAGACCTCGCATACTCATACCTACTTAAATCCACATTACATTACTATGCATGAATAGTGAATAGATTACCGTACCATCAAACTCCTGCATTACGGAGGACGTGGTTCTGGGTCCAGAACTTGAGACGTGAGGCTTTGATACAGCTCAATAAACTTTGGCATTACATGTATAAAATTTGTGCAAATTCCCAATTCCCAATTTCTTGTCCTTTCCCTGTCTCAGTCTACATTTTGTCATGGCAAAATGTGAAGAGTGTAGAGTGTAAATGGGTGCACGTAGACTGTAGACTGTAGATTGTAGAATGTAGAGTGTAGATGTAGAGGCATACCTTGTGCCTTATATTTGTTTGAGCATGAGCAGGGCTAGCAAATTAACTCGTGGAATAAATTGACAATAAATACGGATGCGAATATTTCTCCCAATTCACATGCTATGACTTTGATTATTCAGGTCTCTATTCTCTATTACTGTATGAATATGGAATATGATTTGGAATACTAAAATAAATATAAGTATGGATAATAGAGCATGTTTTAATGTTATAGTTTATAGGGATTTGAAAGTGTTCAAACCTGGGTGGTGGCAGAGTTGTCGTGGAGGCTGAGACTTGCGATGAAAGATGTTTTTTATTACCAAAGGAAAAGATTTTGTGCGTGGAAATTTTACTTCCCATAATGATGACGGACCACCGTCGACCGTCGACCGAACAACTAAACTTGTTCACTTCACTCCACTCGATTCAACTCTCGAGTTTCGAGCCAGAGTCTCGACTCAGCCAACTAACTGGAATCTAGAATGTAGAATGTAGAATCTGGAATCAGCTGACATGAACTGAAGACATGACTTGAGTAAAGTAAAGTAAACTGAATCTAATCAAACGGAATATAAAAACTAGAAAGACAGCAAGAGGAATGACAGCTCCAGCTCACATCGGCTTATGTATTTCCATCCAATACACATTATACATTATACATAATACACGTACATGTGTAAACACTAAACACACACGTTCACTCTGCTCCCACTTCGGCTTCCACTTCCACTCACAACACTCGACTCTTGAAAATACACACTATTTTTCCAACAAGATTTTTAAATTAAGTTGTCAGCACGCTTCATGCTCCATGTGGAAAATGAAATGAAATAAAAGTGGCGGTGAAAATGAACAAGTTTTCTTTGGTTCTTTGGTCGGTTCGGTTGGAAGAGAAGAGAAGAGAGAAGGACAGAGCACATTGTACAAATATCCGACTTTTTTATTTTTCTTCTCCGGGTGGAAAATATCAAGAATTGTTTGTTATTTCATCCAGCCAGTTTAGAGTTTAGTTTCCCACTATTTTCACTCTTACTTTTCCCATTTTCCAATTTATTTAAAGAACCAAAATTCATAGCATAGGAATTAGGAATAGAAATATTACGACTGTTTGTATTAGTTTTATTTTATGGCATGTCAAAATCATATCATTTGAACCAATACCAAGACGAAGACGAACATGAAGAGCACATGAAACGTGCGATTTCTATTTTTACTTTTCTATTGCGAATTAAGTGTACAGGATTTTTCTTCTACTTGTACTTTTATTTACAGTATTTAAGGCGCTCAACTTTGCTTCCAGTTTTAACATTTAAATTTACAATTCACAAATGCGTTCATTTGGATCATTTCAGTCTAAAATTTCACTTTCATTTCACTTTACTAAAGCAGACTACACATTTGTAGTTTATAGTTTGTGCAATCAGTTTAATGTCACGTGTTAAATGTAAAATGTTACTGGGATCATAATATTATAATATCAAGTGGAACACGTGGACACAACTGTCAATTGTCAACTTTAGATCTAAAGAGAAATTCAGCGGGCCTTTATAATTTCCCTCCAGCATCTTGAATCGGAATTGGAACAAGAGCAACAAGAAATTACTCAAGATTCGAGATAATGAATGAATATGGCCTTGGAATGGCTATCGTTATTTATGGCGTTGACTCGTTTATAAAGTTTATCACACGGCCGAACTTGCACTTAACAAAGTCCAAATTCCAAATTCCAAAGTCAAACGGAATGGAGCTAAAGGTAAAGGCGGAGGTGAATGGTTGTGCACGGGGAATATAAATTTAGTTGGCCAGACCCAGAAACTTTGTTGGTTGAGGGTTGAGGGAATTGGGGATTCGAATCAGAGTAGAAAGTATTATTATTATTATTATTACTCGTGGGTGTTTTTCGTATAAAGATTGTCCACTGTCGATTGTCGATACTTTTACTCTCACTCGTTCTAGTTGGGCTGCTGTTGATAAGTATGGTAGAAGAATGTCTTGGGCTCCATTCTCAAGCAAGTGGTATTCAAGTGCAAATGTTTAATGTTCATGGACAAGGTTATGAATTATGAATACGACCGTACACCAATATGTACAATGTACAATGTACCATGGATACTGGAGAAAATTGGAGGCGTGTAGGTGGAAAACGGAAGCAAAACTAAATAGCTCCTTTCCAATTTTTCCTTTATTTGTTTTATTTTGTTTTATTCTGCCTGCCGTTACTTAAGGAATATATAGTACTCAATTTCAACTTCCAAACTGACACATTCTATGTATTTTCTACACAGTTATTTATTTATTCAAGTACAAAAATAATGGCAATATAATACGGTGAATTTTTCGTTGTGGCTGGAAGTTGCCGTTGATTTTTCAAGGATAAATTCTTGCGTTCAAAGTCACGCACTTTGTCTTCAAAATTCCATTTTGAATTCGAATCGGGAGACAAGATACAGACGCACCATAAAATATTTTCACAGTCTAGAGTCTAGAATAATTTAGAGTGCAGATCTAGTTAATTCTATTTATTTACGAATTTATGAATTTACTGTCAAATTATAAGCACACGTATTACCTCCACTCCTGTTTTATGTTGGTCTAGAGTCTAGATTCTAGAGCAGTAAATGCACATGGGTTTTTGTTAAAAAAATTAGCACAAATTTGATACAGGAGCGACGTGGAGCGGGGTTGCGAGATGACTGAAACTTGCTGGAGTGAACGGGAAAGGAAGGGAGAAAGACAGAGACAGAGAGAGAGCGCGCGAGCGAACGAGTATATTGAACTATATGATGTATGAGCAAAAGGGAAAGAGAAACGTGTTTGGTTTTTGGAAAGCAAGTTTCCAAGTCGGGAGCCGAGTGAGCTTGCGAGTTGCGAGTGCGAGAGAGAGAGAGACAGAGCCGGAGCGAGGATAGAACTTTCTCCATCTATGACGACTAAATGGACGTATATGTCTTGAGTCTTGAGGGAAACTCGACTGGAATTGGAGTTAGACCTGAAACTGGAACTGGAGAAGAGAGAAAGTTAGAGCTGAAACATTGAGGATATATAGAAATACGCTCCAGAGTAGAGTCGCTAGAGTCTAGAGTGAGTTGACTCAACTTGGTTCAACTCTCAACTCACTTGCTCTTCCTTTCCTTTCAAATCTCCTGCTGCTTCCACAATTCCTGATTCTCAATTCTCAATTCTCAATAGCTCAATTTAAACAGGAGACTAGGATGAAGATGGAGCACCATAATCCCTCTGCATAAATACATAGAGCAACAGGACACCGAGGTAGACAAACTTGCTCCAAAATCCGAGCCAGAATCCCTTCCATGTGACCTCCGCCTTTGCATTCCCTTTAGCTTTATCCTCTTCAGTGTCCTGTTCACTAGACACTAGACACTACATACTAGAAACTCACTTTACAGATAGAGCCAAGAGAGAACAAAGGGACAGTTTGTATGGAGTATGAAGCTGTGCAATATACTTTCATTTAGATCAAGAATCAAGAATCAAGACAGTCATGTTCTTGTTCTTCTTCCGGTTTACTGTTCATCTTCATGATCATGGTCGTCTTTCGTGTTTTGTGTTTTGTGTTCCGTTCTCCGTTCTTCGTTCTCCGCTCTCTGGTGCAGACGGATATAAACTTTTTTCCTTTGATTATATTATGAAGGATATGAAGAGGAGACTGGAGGATGTTGTATTATAAAATATAATATAATATAAAACCAGAGTTGAATCCAGGATGAGGATGAGCAAGAGGATGAAGATGACGGTAGACTCTTTGTTTCTAAGAGTCTAACATGTAGAATCTAGAATCTACATTCTAAAATGCAGAATGCAGTCATTTCGGAAGGATGAGCAGAGGAGATTCAACTCAAAACTCAAGTCTCAAAACCCAAGTCAAGTCAAGTCAGCTGAATTCATGTCCGGTGTTCTTCAGTAAATCATCTCGCTTTTAACAAGTTATTTTGTCTACATAGTTTACAAGACAACAGCGAGAAGAACCATCATAAACAAGTCTAGGATCTTGAGTTTTGAGTCTTGAGTCTTGAGTCTAGAGACTAGAGACACGGGGAAGAAAACGAAGCCAAAGCCAAAGCCAAGCTTAAAATAGAACAGAGGGAAAAGATGGATGTTGTAGATAAAAGAAGATGTCCACCAACTCACAAGTCACAAGACAACATTGCACCACAACAACAGACCGAGCTCCAACTTTATTCCCATCTGTGTCATTCACAAGTTGACTGTGGTAAAGGGAATAAACCGGATTCACCAAACGCCAAACGCCAACCAACACACATCAAATACTTTACACGTAATCCAAAATCCAACATCCCCGCACACAAATTTGCCCCACTTCGGTGTCCTTTGGGAAGGGTGATAAAAGTGAAAGTCCATCGCTCAATACCCAATACCCAATATATTTACACATCAGTTGTATTTATATTTATATATCCCGCCTTTACACAATTAAAAGTTCATCATATCCCCATGGTTTTTCAACAAGGTGCTAAACTTTTATCACTCATTAACATTCGAATCAATAAAACCCTTTTTAGGATGCGAAGCAGACTATTGCTTTCCTCGTGTCTGTCCGTCCGTCTGTGCACATTGGTTAGTAGCGCCACCTAGCGGCTACATTTACAACTCGATATTAGTGGCGCCACCTTGCGAACACACATGGAACTAAAGTGGACAAGTTTTGTATGTGTACGCCACCTAGCGGGAAAAGTTGGAACTCGTTCGTGTGGTGGCGCCATCTAGCGGTGACATTTGCAACTAAAGTGGACAAGTCTTATAATATGTGCACGGACTAGCTTTATAACGGTGGACAGATACGATGTTGAATTTATAGTATTTATAGTCAGCTTCGCATCCGGAGCCTAAAGCATTTATGCTTTCAAGGCGATACAAAATCGTCACGAAGTGAGGATTTTTGACTTTATCAATTTATGATTTCTCTGTCCGCTGATCAGTTTAGTTTCTATTTTCAATCAACTGTAGGTTGTAGGTGCTCTATAAACCTCGTTAATTAGCACGCTGCTAATTTTTTCATGTTTTATCCTCTACATAATTGCATGTCAATTTGTCCTTAATTCCCTCTGACGCTCACGCTAACTGATTGAATCATTTCGGATTAGGCGGAAGATACAACGGAACATGTAGGAGAAAGTATATCAATCCTAATTATACACTAAAATTAGAGGAACAATAATAATATTTTACTTGACAGCATCATCCATCATGAATCATGAATCATCAAATTATCACGCCCATTCAAGACCATTTAAAAATAAAGGGCGTGTTTATCCACTTTCCACTTTTCCTCTCAATTTCACATGTACAATCATATTAATTTTTATCATGTCTCTCAACTCTCTCTTTTTATCACATTTTTCAGCTAACACATTCACAATAAATGAAAAATCAAGGACTGCTGTAGACTGTAGACAGATTTGTGTCTCTTTTGACCTATTAAAAAGGTTATGTATAGAAAAATACTAAAATTAAAGATAATTTTACTAATCTAATCATTTTTCATCACTTTTCTACCCCATTTTCCAATCTGCTTCTTGTTTATGTTATTAAAATAGAATTTGCTAATGAAATCAGGACAGTTTTAATTCACAATCATCATCTTACACAAACTGACGGTCCATGAATGTGACGAGAGGACTAGAGGACAAGAGAAAGGATAAAGGGAGCTCTGAGCCCTGAAAGACTGACAAGCTGATAGAAAGACTGAAAAGGGAGAAAGAGTGAGAAAAGTTGAAAATGGGAAAGTCTTCTCAACGATGATGTCGTTGATGAGTTGAGAATGTAGAGTTTAGAGTTTACCAGACACAAGAAAAGAGAAACTGCAAACCATACACGAGACAGGAGACAATGAAAGCAATTACAGGGAACAAAAGCCATGATTGTCCTGTCCTGTCTCACGGAAGGAGAATTAAACCAAGCTTTTGAAATAGAGGATGAAAGATCCGAGAAGGAAGGAGGTTGAGATTGAAATTGAGAAAGGAGTGAAAGCAAGAAATCTCAGTCCTTCAACAAATCTTCAACAACTTGATTACGTACTAAATTGGACTTGCTTTGCCAAAGTCGAGCAAATCCAAATCCAAATCGAAAGAAAAGGGAGTAAACTAGTAACTAGAAAATTTCATCCTTGTCTTAAAATTTTTCAAATAGAGAATTTTCAAAAAGAGACCAGATTTGGTGGGAAAAATCGGTCAAACTTGTCTTTGGTGTGTAATCGATCCGGCTTAAATTATAACTTTTCTCGTTGAAAAGCGGTTTAATTCTTCTTGTTGCATTTTACATTTTATCACTGAATTACGGCCACAATTTATGTGAATAGATTCTTTTCCGTACAGGCTGTACAAATCTCTACTTTTAAATCCTTCTTTTATCTATAGTCTAGACTCCAGACACCAGACACCAGACTTATATTCTACATTCTACATGCTGCTTTCAAAATCCAGAATCAAGAGCATTATAAAATACGTATAAAATCAAGTAATTACTTCAAAATGCTCGTCTAGACTCGGGAATTCTAGACTCTATATTTTAGACTCTGGAATCTAGATACTAGACATAAGAAGATTTCCTCGGGAGCTTACATTTTCTCCCTAAAAAAACTCCCAGCCTTTTCATCTACATGTTAAATTGTACATTGCAGATAAAATGGCAGTGGAAAAAGAGCTAAAAAATTGGGAGAATAATTAAAATTTTTGATTAAGGGAGGAGCGGCGCTCAATGCTCAAACAATGTACAAGCATTTTAAGAGGAAGAAGCCGCAAATCGCAAAGTAATAAAAGGTTCAGCCCGAAGGAGTCATGAATTTCTCTACCCACAATCTACAAACTACAAACTACAATGTATCGTGAACAAAGATAAGAAAAAGAGGACATAAAAGATTTTCTGCATGGTAAAATGCAAAATGTAAAAGTTTATTGCTCCTTTGACTCTCCACTCTCCTTTCTTGATCCTTGACTCTGGATTCTGTATGCTTGATGCTTGACCTCAAATCCGTTTTACAGGGTATAAAAAATATGCAGACGGGAGTAGATAATTCAATTTGCTAATAAGAAACTCACTCCTTTTCTCCGGCTCCTTCTCTCTTTCTCTTTCTCTTTTTCTCATGGCTAATAAAAAATGGGATACTCATGACTCATGAGTGAAAAAAGGAACAAGGGAGAAAAACCACCGTGAAAACTGTAATGCGGTTGAATATTGAATATTGAATGCATAATGTAAATGTACAATGCACAATGCGTACGTATATATTATATATACGTTGAAAAGGGAAAAGAAGAACCAGAGTGCAAAACGAATGTGACAGCTCACAGCGACCTCTATCCGCAAGAAAACTAGACTTTTGAAAAAAGGATGAGAGAACAAAGTTCTCGACAGAAGTGAACGCGGGTAAAATCCGAATTCGAATCCGAACCGAAAAGAAATTCCAATTCGAATCTTCTTGGTTAAAGCTCTGACCAAGCCAGAAATGTTTCAATACAGTGACGACAGAGGGAGTTGAGATCGGACAAAGTGGAATTTCTCCAAACTCTAAACTCCAAACTCCAAACGTACAAATTTACCATAATATAAAAATATTTTTTTCTGTTGTCGACAGAATTCATTTTGTTTTATCCACCCGCACCGTCATTTTCACTAGATTCTAGATTCTAGAGTCTCGGGACAAAAATAAGTTGTACTTTTCTCCACTAAAATGTTTCTCAGTTTCTCTCAGCACTCGATTCTAAACTTTTGTTTTCCAACTTGCGTTATTGAGAGAAGGAGAAAGTGTGTGGAGGTCGTTAGATAGTTTTACTAGCACTTTCTCCCCTGGAATGGGGAATCCAAGAATCCAAGCTAAATATTGAGGGAGATGAAAGTATCCTAAACAAAATCAGGCTCAATTTCTCTCTCTTTCCCTCTCTTTCTGTGCATTGGTTTTGGTTTTGATTTTGATTGGCAAACAGCTCAGAGCTAACAGCTACAAAAATGAGCTGCTTCTCTTCTTTCTATTTCCCCTTTCTTCTTTCATCTCAATTTCTGTACACTGTACTTTTATGACCTATAAAAACTAGTCGAGTTCTTCCTTCACATTCTTTCTTTCACAATATATTAGTAATTGAACATCGGCAAATGGCAAACGGTAGCGTCAAGCATTTCGTTTATATTGACAGCGTACAGCGTACAGTGTACAAGGGAATTTTTGGATTTCTTTTACTTGATGTAGTTGATTCTGGAATCCAAATGTCTTGATTTCTTTTTAGTCTTAAAGAGACTGGTTGAAAAATTCCCTACATTTGACATTTCAAACATTTCAAAAATTTAGGGACCAAGTCAACTCCGCAAGTTGTCCTCATTCAAATTATCCAGAGTCCAGAGTCAAACGTCAAATGAAAACGGAGGAATTTCAAAAATAAAATGAATCACAAACTACATTTTATTTTAGCATTGAAAAACTTGAAACATTCAAATTTTCATTCCATCTATTTTTTTCATTAGACCACATTTTACATTTTACAGTTTGAACCCTGAACTGTACATAAAATGGCAATTGGAGAGGTCAAACAAAATACAAATAAAGTAGTGGAAAGCCAAGAGCCAAGAATATTTCATAGTTTTCATACTTTTTCTATTTTGTGCGTAAGTCAGAGTCAGTCAGTCAGTCACAATTTCTTTCTTTCTCTGTCTTTTGGTTTTAGAATTCATGCTGAGGTTTTCCTTTTGAAATTCCTTGCCTTGGTTTTTTTTCTCCACTGCTCCATTTTCATTATTTTGACAACTAACTTTATTTTCCTTTATTCTATTTATGTTTCTTTTTTCCTCTTCTCCTTCTTATCTTGAAGCTATGTACAATGTACAATAGGGTGCTTCATTTTGAGCAAATGTTGGAAAAGTCAATGGGCCATTGTCTCAAATGAAAGACCTACCTA
>JAQGBH010005359.1:0-14527 GCA_034698265.1 Sminthurinus aureus | reverse complement strand
TTTATCCTAATGGAATTATTAAAGTAACCAAAATTAAAGACGACTCAGAAGAGGAAAAAGAAGTAGAAGGAGAAGAAGAAGAATCGGATAGTAGTAGTGAATAAAATATTATGTAGGTTTTTAGTTAATCAATTAATTAATTTGGTTTTTATCTACTATTTACTGATAAAACGTTGATAAAATATTTGTATGTAAGAGTGATTCTGTACATATTCCTTTTGTGCTGCACGAAATGCAGAATAAATATAATATAATGTAAACACATAGTCGCAAATTTATGACAAACTTTTTTATTTAAACATCGAGCATCAAAACACTCTAGTATATAGAAGAACGGACTGAATGGATGAAGGCTCGAGTTTTGTTGCAGTGAAATTTCCTAGAGGAACTTAAAATATAAAAATGATTATCAAGGCATCGTCACCAACAACATAATCAATAGTTAATCAATTATAATATGTACAATGTACAGTAATAAGTGTGAATAGAAGCATAATAAGATATTTTATGTATATTTAGCTAGTAAACATGTGAACAAACAATCAACTGCTTTTCTCGGAATGCTGTCTGCCGATTCATTGATGAAAAGCTCATGGATGCATTTGTTATGGAAAATTGATCCACTATACCCAATAAGTAATATAAAATACGTACAGTGGCTAACAAAAAGATGCGACTTTTAATTTTTTTGAAACAACAATTTCTTCATACACAGAGCCACAACAGCTACGTGAGTACTTCTAATTTAGATAAAGCAATCGATTTCTCGAATGACTTCCATTAGAATTTAGAAAATAAGTCCGAAGAAAATCATGGTCTAGTTTAAAATAATTAGTGATGTTTTAAACATGATGATGTATCACTTGTATATAAAATTCTTTTCTTTGCTTTATTTATGAATGAGCAGAATAATGCAATCAATCGACAAACGACTCCCATGAACTCATGGATATAAAACGAGTATGTGTAGGACACCCGAAAAATTTGCTATGATTTTAGACAAATGAGAAAGTGAAAGTCAACTTTCACCTCCTCTAACCATTTATTCGTGGTAACTAAACATTAAATATGCTCCATCCACGAACATAACATTTTCCAATTCAGAAATGCATATGTATTTTCAATGGATTGTACTTAAGCTAAAAGAAACTGGGAAAAGACACAATTGCTCAATTTAATTATCATGACGCATTTGATTTTTGAAAATCAAAAACGATTTATTCCAAAATTTATGTTGTTTGATTTTAAAGACAGGAGAGAATCAGCACGCAGCATGTATAAGAAGTTAGAGGAAACATAATAGAGTCTTACATGATTAATTATTATAACATTTTTTGTTGCTAATTCATGTTTCATATTTCATATTATTTCATTTCAGGGGCTCAATCATACCAGTAACCAGTAATTATTGCAGTTTGTACAATAACAATATAATCATAGCATAATATGAAATCAGCAATAATAATAAGGTACACAGTAACAATGTATTTATTTATATAGGAGCGTACGGTACAGTTGATGTTACCGTATCTACATTCTACATAAACGCATACTACAAACTACAAAGTAGTATGTAAACTAGTACATGTTAAAAATGGTAAGTAATACATAATAATTATGGTCTAATATAAGCTACATAATATTTCAGTAATCATAATAGATAATCGTAGAGATTAATAAATGTGTGTGATGTGTGTCATGTGAAAAAGCATACGAAGGAGAGTTTACAAAATGATCATCGTAATTGACTAGAGACTTTTTCACGTTTACATGAGTACATTTTTCATTTGTTTCAACATAAAGTAGTTTAAAAATGCGTGTATAATATGTATAATTAATAACTAATAGTATAAATGCAAGAAGACACGTCGAATAAATAAGACACTATAATTTCTAAACAAATAAATAAATAAATTCTTCTTCTTCTACATACATTACCTCTTTTCTTTGCTTATCCTACACAATAATAATAATAATTTAACATTATATTCTCTACCTATATAAAACAATATTTTTGTTTATCGCTTATCAGTTTTGTTCAGGCTTGAATACGAGCTAACAGTTACATAAAAAAATCAGGAACACAAAAATCATGGCCACTTCTTCATACATGTGTAACATTGTATAATAATAATACATTTGACATCGTACTATGTATTTACATAATAAAAAATAAGCGAGGTCGTCGTTACATAATGTATATTATTTTTCATTCATCTATTCTCTAAATGTTCTTATTGCAATGAAATAATATATGGCGTCCTTGCAACCACATAACATATTTAGTAAGCTGTGGACACTGGACACGCATTCAATAATTATTCTACAGTCTACTATTTAATATAGGAAATATATATAGGAATAATGTTCATTATTATCCTCATCATGTCGAACTAACTCTATAGTAATAATATAATAATATATTCTCTATATAATATACTTACAGTTTACTTTCACAAGGTCTTTATGTATATTATTATAGGTATAATGTTTTTGAGTTTTTTTTTGACATTATATATTAAGTAGTTTTTGTATCAAAATCAAATCATTTGTGGTGGTTGTTTCAGTTGGTGTATATTTAGTATTTAGTATTTAGTTTTGATGACAATAGGCTTCCATTATCCATGTGCTTCACTTAATAAATAAATAAACTAAACCCAAGACTTTTGTGATATATATATTTCTTACATAATTCATAATTATATATTATACCAGTGTAAGGTGAAGAAATAGGTACACATTTAATGTAGTTGATATTTTTCTCTTACATCGTAATTGTAGATAATATTAAATTCTACATTATACTTTTGTTTCTGTCGGTTGCATATTATTTATAGAAATAATGCAAATCTTTTTTAAATGCATACTGGCATAATATATTTTTTTCTTCCCTGCTCCTTCATGTTCTTGTTATTTAATGTAATTTATCATATTCCATATTCAATATTCATATAATAGTATAATATTCATCTTTTTCAATGAATAGCCTTTCAACGTAGCCTGCAATAATATCGCTTAAATACACCACGAATGACACTAGACATTATTATGCTTGTTTTTATACTTTATGCCTTTTCATTAACATACACTTGTAATATCATAATCAATCATCATTAATGATTCTGCATAGTTTTGTAAATTTTAAGCCCTGAAACGATTGCATATGTGATGCTTTTGCTTTGAAATTGTAAGTAATTGTAATATAAATATAACACAGTGTACATTTTTGCTACTTTCTCTCCTTTTACATCGTAATACATAATATTAAACGTGTAAGCCTATCTCTATATATAATATTTATGTAAGCGCTGAAGCTGTAGATTGTAGATCAAAAAATCTTGTGTCTTGATACTTGATACACCACAAACTACAAAACTCAAAAATTGCGTTTACAGACTAGTTTGTATTCCACCCTACATGAAAATTACATACATTACGTAGAATCCTGTATATATTTAGTTTAATAATATTATGTAATATGCATTACGTAAAAGGTCGTCAAACTCCTCTGATGAAAATTTCTTGACTTTTTTAAGCTTGATGCCTTACACATAGCGGTACATGTATTTTTATATATAACAATATAGATAATAGGTAATTAAAAGAGATCCATACTTTTACCTTTTATTTTCTCCACTTTCTCTCTGCTTATATTCTCATGTACTTTTCCTCTACTTTCCTTTTCTATAATTTCCTTCCTCTACTTATTATCAGTACAACATTTTTTTCCAAATTCTGAACCTTATTTAGTTTTACGCTTGTCGTTAGGCGTATTTTACGCCTCTTTCCAGTACTTTATAAATGAACATTAGACTTTTTTCTGTTTGTTTACAGTTTGGAGATTCGAGGCAAGAAAGAGATGATATATGATGGTAGATTAGTATAATACACATGTTATTATTTTTTATTTTGGTAACATTTTTTCCCTCAATCACCAACTTTTCTTCTTCTTCTGGGTCTTCACTGTGTTAACATTTAAGTTAAATTTAACATATATTATTAAAAAAAATTTGTTTATACTTTTCCTCATTTCCATTATGTTACGATTTATCATAATATTATCTTTTAAATCATTTTGTATAATAATTTTTGATTTTCAAATAAAAATGAAAAATTTATATATGATTGCTCATGGTTGGTAAAATAAGAGAGATTACATTCTACATATTCCTACGCTTAAAACATACCAACTCCTTAATATTATAGCCTTGCGTTAGAATTTCAATTTCCTTCAGTTTACTCCTCGTTGAAGTTGACTTGTTTTTCAGTTTTTTCATACAATAAAAATGATCAGTTCTTGATAATTTTTGTTCCATAATAAATTATTATTATATTTTAGAGATCTTTCAAGTTAATCTATAATTTTGTTCTCTAGCCTTAATCTAATTTAAACAGACAGAAGCTTTTTCTTGTTAACTATTCCTAGTCAATTACAAGTTGAAACTTTTATTTTACTTTAACGATAGAAATATTCATCGTATTTCTTGATTCTTGATGGTTGATGTTGTTGTTCATTCATTAATTCATTGTCATTTCATGTCATGTAATTCGCATACATTTACATATTAAATATATTAATAATAGAGTAGCACACTATTTGTATGTATGTAGAGATTAGCGAAATCTAAATTCCGCACGCACGCTTTATAATATAATTAGCAAAATAATAATAATAATAATTTATAATATTTCATAGTATAGTATTAGATTTTATGGCATTTTTAAGTTACGGGTTTCTTCTTCTCGACGAGTCTTTGAACTTTAAGCAAAATTAAATAATTGCAAGATGCAATACACAGTACACTATTTTATAACACGATTCGAATTCACTCACACTTCACACGAATACACACAGTTCAGTCACAAGTACGCAGATACTCAAAAGCTATATATATATATATATATAAAAACAAAAAACACTTCTTCCACTTGATTAGACTTTAAATAATGTTTGATTTAAGTTCTGATGGCAGAGCAGCAGCAGCAGTCAGCCAGCAAAAGTTTGTTTCATATAAGTATTTAGTAGTGATGTTGATAGTTTCTTTCTTTCTTGCTCCATTTACGTCGGACATAAGACTGGAAAGAGAGAAAATAAAATGTATCACTTTGGGGTACAAATTAGTAGAAGGAAAAACTTTTAGTAGCACATGCAGTTGTTTGTAGTTTGTAAGCAAGAGTGTTGTGTTTGATTTAGCATGTGGGAAACATTAGAGAGTAAGTTATGACATCATTTCCAACTTTTTCTAATTTCCCAATGGAATTCAAACGTCAGATTCATATATCTACAATATGTATAACACACAGTACACACAGTACATGTATAATATAAAAGGGAATGAATTTTCATAATTCATAATACATACACAGGAAAAATTTCTCGAGAAATAGCAAATAATTATGGATATTTTGTGTAAATGTGAATGTGAAAATATATATAAATGTATAAACTACCAACATTAAAGGAAAATCAAGTACCTTTTAGGATATAGTCCGTAAGAAGTGTCGGCACGGTTGGAGAGTCTTCTTCAATTGCTCGCAGAACTAAAAGTGTGTCATGTCAAAGAAAAAATATGTCTCAAAAACATTTCTTTTTAAAATTTTAAATGAAAAAAAATATGAAATACATTAAAAATACAAATATTTTTTTTAATGTGGTCTCTTACTTTTGATGAGAACTTGAAGATCTTGATTTTCAGGTGGTCCATTCGCAGCATGGTAAGGAATGACGGTAGTCAAGTATTTTGACTGTCCAATAGTTCCATTGCCATTTGGTGAATTTTTCTCGGGAGCTGATCCTGAGCCAGATTTTGTTCCATTCTTTTTTCTATCCAGATTATGCTGACGTCTTTTGGTCTGAACAGCGAGGAGGTGGGAAATAAAGGAATTCTTCAACTCTTTTTCATATTCTAATTCATCTCGGAGTGCCAATTCAGCAATGAGCACTTCACTATTTTCTTTTATCTGAGCCTCTAATTCCATGAGCACTTCATTCAGCTCACACACTGACAATTCATTCAATTCTGAAATTAAAGAAGCCACATAATTTTATTCTTATATTTCATTTTTCATATCATAGTTTATTGCATTTTCTTAAATCGTGTATTTACTATTTATCTTAAAGATCATCACGTTCTTTTTACTATTTACTATTATTTATCATCATTATAAATGTTTCAGTGGTAAAATAAAACTTGTAACATTTTCATCATTTATTTTCATTTTTCATACATGTCAAATGTCTTACTCTTTCGAACTAAGTTTCAAAATCCAACCGGAGCAAAACAAAAACTACCAGACTACAAAAATAAATAATACTGCACATAAATAAAAATGTATGAAAAATGAGTAGTCACAAGCTGTGAATAAAAAAGTTGGTAAAAAGTAAAAAAGTCCTTACTTTCTTGATAGAAGGGAGCAGAACAATTCCGAGATTTCTCACTCTTGTCTCCACATCCACAAGAGGATCCCAGTTCATCAGAACAGCATTCAGATGCCGGCGAATCCTTCCATTTGTTTGTGATAAAGGATAGAGAAAAAAAACAAAAAGAGAAAGAGAATAGTAAATACATTTTACATTACGACAAAAATGTCCATGTTTGATCTAAACCATCAATCCTTCTCAATTCTCAATTCTCAAGGATTCTCAGAAATAGGATAAAAAAAAGTTTTTCTACACAGTCCGTGCTGTACATAAAATTCTGCCTATATTCTACATCCTAAATTCTATAGTATCTACGTGTATTCTTCATCATTTCGCTTGTCATTTCATTCATCCTGCTGCACCAAAAACCCAAATCTATCTCTTAAATCCCACAATTGACAGCAAATATAAATTATACATCAACGCTCAATGTCTCTCTCTTGTGCTAATGTTTACTTTCTCTCCTGCCATTTTACACGCCATTTATTTTCTTCACTTTCTCCGTCATTCAGAGTCTCGGTGATCTCGGTCTATTTGTATTTGTGTTTGGATTTGGTATTGAAAGATTTGAAGATTTGAAGATATACAAACATCTCGGAATCCTTTTTCCTTTTTACAGTAAACAAACACAGATCAATTCTCAAAAAAAGGAAAGAAAAAAAACAACTGCAAACATTTTGCCAAAACTTGACATCCAGGATACATTTTTCATTTAATGCAAGTCAACATAACAGAAAAACTGGAACTATCTAGTTTCTGGTTTCTAGTTTCATCATTCATTGTAGTTTTGTGGTTTGTAGGATTATGTACTTATTACGGCGTTGGGTTGTTTGGGATTTGGGATGGTGCAATACTCGATGCTTAACACTTTTCCATTACACATGGTATTACATTAGCCATTAATTAAATAAATTGATGAAAACCAACAGCCAACAGCCTACACACGAACAAACAAAGATTCCTGAGTACCCTTTCCCCTTTTCCACGTGTATAGATTGTACATACAACATTTACTATGTATTGTACTGACTATTGGCTATTGACGTTTTACATTAAATATAATAAAATATATTACATGGCGATGATACATATAGTTGAGAACTGGGAACTGGGAAAAACATGAGTTTATGTATTGTGTTCACGGTTTTGTGTTTTGTGTTTTGACTCTCGGACTTACTTGCATAATGAAATCGATTTCTTTTATGACCTCATCGGCTGTTGGCGGTTCAGGTTCTTGTTCGTGATTCCGGCCGAGAATCAAGGAGTGCATGTCTAAATCATTCGCCACCGCTTCATCTTCGTCACTCAGAGAACAATACTCCTCCTCTTCCTTCCTCACCTGTCAACAAACAAACAAAAACAAGATAATAATAATTACAGAGTCACTCACAACCGTTTACCTAATACCATTCATCATTTTCCCTCTTCATTCTGTCACTTCCGTACTCGGTACTCGACACTCGACACTCGACACTCGGTACATTTAAGATTTCAGCACAGCATAACACAGTACAGTGTGAAGCTTACACCACTCATTATTTTTTTATTGCTTGAATCTTGAATCTTGAATTAAAAAAAATTGGAGATTTCATTTTCTATTCAAAACTTATGACCCTTTATTTATTTACGGTCTCTTTAATCTTTAGTCGTACTGTCTATTTTATGCACTCTTATTTTATATAATAAAACCAATCCCGTTTCTTTCTCATGGAACCAGACTTGATATTTGATATTACAAATTCGTGAAATATGAAATCGGTATAATCTGTCATTTTGAATCTTTTGACTCATAATATAAATAAATTGTACATTGTATTTCCCCTAACAATATATATGTACATAATAAAAAGCACAACGATAACGAGAATAATGTCCTACATCCTACATCCTATCGACTATAGAGCAATCACATTCTACTTTCTCCTTTCTACAAGCAATAAAGAAATGAGGTGAAAGTAGAGATAAAAGTATCAGCTACTTTTTTTTAGACAATACTGCATAAATATAAAAGATTTGATATGTCCTATGTCCTATCGTATCATTTCGTATCATATCATAATGCATTTCACATCATTTGTCCCAGCCTTGAGTCTTGAGCATTGAGTCCTGACTCTTGAATTTTGAGAGAGAAAGTAGAAATGTAAAGGGTGTTGGGTGTTGAGAAAATAGCCGTGACAGCGACAACGAGAGTACTGAGAACTGAGAACAAACTCAGCTCTGTGAGATGCGAGAGGGAAGAGAAAGTGTCCTAAATTCCAAATTCAAATGCCATCATCATCATCAGCTAGTAGCGTCGTAATTCCTAATATAACTATACACAATACATTGCAAATTGAGAGAAGGAATTGACTTGAGTCTTGAGACTTGAGACTAGAGAAAGTCCAAGGCCAAAATCCCATACATTTGCACACTGCACATAACATTACATATTATATCCGCATATTACAACTCTATCTCACTCACTCACTCACCCATAAAGTTTGGAGCTTGGATAAAAAGAGCAAGAATAACCGTTTTCATTCTATCTCTACTCTGCACACTGCACACATGCACATCATATAATTTCATAATTCATACTTGATACTTGATACATGTGTATCATACGTCTCTATTCTACATTCTATATTTATATATCTTTCTAATAATAATAATCATAAACTTTGTATATTTCTCATGTAAAACTCGGACTGTTCCCTATTCACACGTGAGACCAAACATCAAACACCAAAAGAACAGCACATTTCCCACTTTCTACTTTCCGTAGTTGTTTTACCTTAGCCTTCTCAATTCGCAATTCTCAATTCAAAGTTCTCAGGTTCAATCTCTTTTTCTCTTGTAATATTAAACGACTTGACATTTATTTCGTCATTGTCGTTAGTTGCCCAGTGTACAGAGTTAGAATTGAGAATCAAGAGAAAGTAACGAACAACAATAAAACCATACTACATCCCACATGCTATAGGTACTAGGTACTAGATTCTAGATATACTTTGTATTATTATTTACACGAGAAGGAGAAAAAGATACGAGGATAAAATACACCAGTGCAACTACAAAAACTAGAAGCTAGAAACTAGAAACTCATTTGAACTCAGAACTCAACACTCAGCGCTCAAGTCTCAAGTCTCAACTCAATCCAACTCTCAAGTTAAGTCAAGTATCTGAAAGCACGAGAAGGACATAAATGTGTGAGTGTGTAAGTTGACAAGGCTCAACTCAAGTACTCAAGATTCAAGATTCGAGATATTATGTAGTAGCAATTGTGATACGTTTTACTTCTTTATACGTCTTATGTCTAATGTCTTGTGTTATAACATGTGCAATGTGCAATGTACACTGTGTTCTACTCTTTTACTGGGCAAACTTTTATTTTATTTCCTATGTTCTACGTACACATGCAAAACTCATAAAGTACATCTATAATCTATTTCCATATAAAAATATAAACAATTAATCAGCCAATAAACTTGTTTACCCGCAGTGACCAAAAAACAAAAAACAAAAACTAGAATGGAGAACGGACTAAACATTAAACATGTTCCATGTTCCACGGATTATGGATTACGGATCCACGTGCATGTAAATTACACCGTACAATTATTCGAAAATTGCAGAAAATTAGAAACATTTTACGAAAGGAAAAAGGTTTATTTGTCCAATTTTCAATTTCCAATTTTCAAGTTTCAAGTTTCAAGTGGACCCTTGTCAAAAGGTAAAAATAATTAATTGAGATCCTTCGGTCTGTTGCAAAAATAGAAGATGAATGATTTAAAATGTACTCGAGGGAAATGGTCTACAGTCTACTTCTTCTTCTTCTTCTTGATTGTATTTTCTTTCTATAGGACCAACTTGAATTCCAATTTCCAATTTCCAATTCCCATCATTGTTCATTATCATAATAGATAATAGAAGAGTCGTAGCATGAAAATAAAATGAACTTGGTCTACGTCTACAGTCTAAAATCTACATAAATGCCTAATGATTTAAAGTGTATTCACAATTCACATAAATAGAGTAAAGAGGCGAATGGATAAAAAATGTATGGGATAAACGCATAAAAGGGTTGCATAACAACGCCAACACCAACATATAATTCCCATAATGCATGACTCTGACTCTGACTCGGACTCTAACTTTGGGAATGAGTTGACTCACTTGTTCATTCAAATTGAGAGCTGGCATTTGTAGTTTCCTTGCATAGGTTTTGGACCAATCGATAGGCAGGATGTTCCCATAATTCCCCGTAATTGTCCAAAAGAAATTGTCCGAGAAACCCCTTTTAAAAATAGAAAGAAAGAATCAAATTTGATTAGATTTTGTATACAAAACACAAAATACACATGTGACATGTGAATGCATGTACAATACAGTATAAACTAATCTATAGATAACAAGAGACAAATACATAATATTATATACGCGCATATATCCATATAGTACACAACAAGCAAAAAGCGTTGTGTACTGTAAACTGTTGAGATGCTTTAGTAAATTACTTCCTAATTGAATCAACTCTGTGTACAATGTACAATCTACTCACTCGCCAGTTCTGTTCTCAGGCATGAAAAGTCCAATGTTAAGCGTCATCAAACACTCACAATTTCATGCATTTTTTTACTACATGGATACAATCTACAGTGTACAATGTATCGTACACTGGATACTTTATGCTGTTTGTTTGTTGGATTGTTGTTCTACTCGTCCTAGTTCCTCCTTGTTATATGTTATATTATGTTGTTGGTTAGTATCACTTTCATCCTCATTCTGATTCTGATTCTAATTTTGATTCGCACTCTACTCCACTCCACTCAACTTGATGCCATTCCACAGCACACCACGCCAAACCAACCCTTTCATAAAATATATACTGCACTCTATAAAAATCCAGTAGCAGAAACACCAACACAAACAGGAATAAAAACCAATGAGAATGACCTCAATTAAAAGTTTTGCATTTAATGACCTTCCTTTTCCTCCTTCTCTCTCCATTTTTCTCCATCTCTTTCGATTTTCGATGGGTCTGCACTCTACACTCTATATTCTGTAATGTGTAACATGTCGTGTTCACTATTTGCTATTTGATATTTGCTCCAGCTAGAAATGAGGATGTTTCTTCTATTCAATTTGTTTTTGCTGGTCTGATGGCAGCATCATACATTAAACATGATACATAAACTCTGTCACTATCTCCTTCTCTTTCTCTGTCACTGCTTCCTTTTTAATCATATGAGATGTATTGAACTTTGAAATGGCATTTACTAAACAAGTTTCTATTTTCTATCCTTTATCCTTTCCTATCCACACGTATAAATTATAAATTATAAATACAAATATAAATACATCACTTTTATGGCTTCCGCTTCAGTTTCAGCTTGGCATTGGTATAATACATTTTCCCACTTTTCACTTTTCGCATTTCACACAAGCAACATCAAACATCAATGCTATTAAAAGTTGTCAACTTTTATGACTATTTGACCCATTAAAATTTAGGTAGAATGAACGACAAGATTGGACATCGAAGATGCACCCATAAAATCCATGTTTTAGATTAAAGAGTGTGAGTTAAAGAGTTTGCAGTGGAGTGGAGTGGAGAAGGAGCTGTTTTGTAAATTATAAATTGTAAAGTTTTATGCGGTATTTCCCATCTCCATTTTCAAATCCACACAGAATCCAGCATCCCAATGACATTGTGTGCCAACGTGGAACGTGGAATTCCTTTTACATTATTTAGAGAGGGAACCCAAATGAATACCTGATTCTAGATTCTAAATTCTAAATTCTAGATTCAACATTTCATGGCCTAATTTTCATTTTCATCCAGCAAATGAATGAGATTGAGTTTAAACAAATACCCATGTAAATTGTAGGGTAAAAGTGCAGTTCACAGTTTGTAGTTTGTAGTTTGCAAACTCATTCTTCTTTACATTTCCTCTGTCTCGTTGCTGTCTGCTATCTGCTAGTTTCTAGTTTCACATACCAGATTCCAGATGCCATACACTGGAAGCTAGAAACGAGATAGATAAAATATGTTGTACACCGTATATGCCGTTTGCGAATATATTATACTTTATAAAGTCATTATGTGCATGAAAACGTACGTGTAACAACTTGTGATACACATGTAATATGCACGTATAACGTACGTTGTATTTTCTACATGCAGCCACCACTTAAAATTCTATCAGTTCTCTACAAACATAATATATTACTAATACAAATGTTGATACAGTGAAGAGTTGAGTAGAGTGTAGATTGTAGAGTGCGAGTGTGTCTAGTTGTCTAGTTTCTACCTATCCACTATCTACCATCTACTTACATCATCTACGTATGTTTTTCCACTTTCTACTTTCACCATTTCACCATCCCAATAATTTCCAGTAGGAAACCTGACTGAAAGTTTTATTCTTGTATCTAGAATCTAGAATCTAGTTTCTACAAGTCCCCTGTAATAATACTTTCAATCTTGAATACCTCGAAGGATTCCCTTTCCCCGTTTCTCGGTTCTCTCGTGAAGCTTTAGACTTTACTGGAGACTTGAGACTTGAGACTGGAGCATTAGGTAAATATTATATTAGAGTCTAGAATGGAGCGGCTGGGAGAGAAAGAGAGTGAAAAGTAAACGATCCTCTTTTTCAATATAGATACTCGATAAACGAATAATAAATTACTCTAATATATTATGTACATACATCCACACTCAAAACGTGCACCCACAGATACCCGATATGTTAATGATACACATGTGTCAAGTATCTAGAATCTAGAATCTAATGCCTAACGTACATACTTGATAAAAGTTCTTGAAATGTTAGAATCCTGAAATATTTCCTGTAATATAGAAATTCCCTGTCTTTCCCCATACACATTACACATAATATTATAGAATATACCATTAAAATTACGAATGTGAATCCAGAATCCAGAATGTAGACAGGAAAAAAGTAGAGGAAATTCATAGGTTGTATATCGTATGTTATATGTTGTCGGTAGACGTAGATTTTAGATTTGTGGATTTATAAGGAATGAGGAATGAAATTACAATTTAACTGGTACGTGTTTCCGTTTCCGTCCAACTTTCCACTTTCTCTCCACTATAACGCATAACGCATGTAATTTACCATATAATATCTATATATTTAGTGCATTGAAGCCTCTCTCTCCCTCGTTGAGGCGAAGACACCAGACAAGACAGGACAAGGGAAGAATAACGCCCTTCCGAAATCTAAATCTATGTACTTTTCAAGACAGCTACAGCTGTAATTTAGTCAAAATACTATATCATTCTACATTCTACACACATTTCACTCAACATGAGTCAAATAAAGTCTTTTTCATGTTACAAACTCCAAACTCCAAAAACTAACACACACCAACTCAACTATTGACTACAGTAAACACGATAAAAATCATCATTATTTTACTGGATATTCGATATTTTATACAAGAGCTACTAATATTTTATGTATTATGTATAAAAAACACTGTTTTATTTTTTATGTATCACGAACATCTTTTCTATTTTTGCTATTATGTCCCATGGATTTTTTACCTTTTTACCTGTTCGCATAAATTCAAATCCCAAACTCTCAAACCTCAAATGACTTTACCTTTGCCTACCAAATACTCAATATAAAATAGAAAAGGATACAGAAGTGAGAATGTGATATGTTTATAGTGTAAAGTATAGCTAATAAAAGGTGGTGTAAAGTAATAAAGATATCCATAATATTCTCCAGGGTCTTTAAATCCATCTCAACTCTCAAGATCAACGGAGCGACAATTTAATTTATAACCCCTCTGTCGTAGGCAAATAGTAAATAGTAAATAAATAGGAAAACAGAGCATCTTTAATCACTCGTTTCAGGTCAAAACAAGGTTCTCGGTTTTAGGTCAAGTCTCAATTCTCAATTCTCAAGTTTCAATGTAGAAAGTCAGAAAGTAAGAAGAAAGGAACTACAGAACAATGCGTAAAGCATTTGCCATTTAACATTATTTACACCATTTCAATTTCGATTTGAGCTCTTTCAAAGTCATCCAAGTAAAAGGATAAATTAACAATGAACAAAAGGTATTAGATACACACATTCACACTCATTACAGGAT
>JAQGBH010005358.1:0-14527 GCA_034698265.1 Sminthurinus aureus | reverse complement strand
TATATATATATATATGAACGTAAGTGTGGATCTTTTAAAAATCGATTTATTTACCCTCTGACCCTAAAAAAACTCTGCTTTTTTTTAAAATGAAAACTCGCAAATAAAAATAATGTACATGAAGTTGACTTATTCAATAGTGTCTAAAATCTAGAATGCACATAATAATAATATTACAATGACCAAATCTACACAAGAGTACATAAACATATAAACTATGACCCTTTTACATCTCCCAGATATCGTATAATGATCATATAATATGATTCATATGTGGTAGTTATCTTGAATTTGAAGATTCATCAATTTTTTAAAAACTTTGAGCTTTGAGCTACACCGTACATCCAAGTCTCTGGATATTTAGTACTACTATACTAGTTTGTCCAAAATACATTATGAATTATGAAATATTTTGAGTCCCCTTTTCGCCTAGTTGTTGTTGGTTTTTTGTTTTTTCTAAAATGCGTCGTAAAACCTAACAACTAAAAACAGTTTATAATTTATAACAAAATATTCACAATTTTTTTATTTTTTAAATAAAATGAAATTTACTTACCTAACAAAATTGTCATTGTCACCGGCAACTACTGCTGAGAATATGAAAAAACTAATTAAAGTAATTGACTTCATTGTGAAGACTGTCAATTCCCTGTAACCACAAAATTATTAAATTAATGTAACACAAAACACAATTCTCTATTCTCCAGCTCGGAGAATATTTCTTTACGAACTTTCCACTGAACACTGAACAAGGAATAGAATCATTCAGGGTTTTCTCATGTATATTTTATGTGTGTGTATCTGCGTATATTATTTCATTGCATGTTTTTTTATATTATATATAGACGTACAATGTCGTGTAGGATATATGTAGTATAAGTTCATTTTATTCACTGATTTGCATTTAATATAATAATAATAATAATATTGTAATATATTATATAGGAATATTTTAGGTACTTCTGTTATCGACTGATTAATATTGACTTTTAACTACATCCATGCATGAGTAAATAATACTAATTTTTGATTGGTTTGGTTCATGCTATTAAGTTATAAAGTATTCAGTGTACACATAAAAGCCGGTCATGTACTTTTTCACTGTGAAGTACATGAATGACAACTGAAAACTAGGAAGTTGATTTTCTTCTTCTGCATTATATTATTATATATTATTATACACTTTTAAGTATTATAAAAACTTTTTCAATAAAATGTACTACTGATGACAGATGACTTTTATGCATTTGTATGGTCTAGAATCTAGAAGTATAAATAATCTAATATTATAGTTATTGACGTTCCTTATGTATACACTACTTAAAAGTTTAATCATAAAATGCAATGGAATAAATGAAGACTTGAACTTTTAGTACAGTGGTATAATATTACATGTTGTTTGTTTTCGTTTGGAATACATTTTTATTGAAAATACAGTTAAAATTGGTCATAAAATGCCATATTTCACAGTAATTTTGTTTATTTTTATACATAAGATATATGTAATATTATATGCATGTTTTTTTTACGGTAAATGTAATACCATATTTACCACGAATATTTTCAATATTATTTTTTACTAACATTGAAGGGAGATTTTTTCCACAAATATTATGTATATTATAATATCCATTTTATATAATAACAATACAGTTCCAGTGTGATTCACATTGAGGTGAGAGAATAAGTATTAGAATAATAATAATAATATAGTAAAAAGTATATATATAGATAGATAAAATATTATGAATAATACGAAATAGAGATTTCATAGAGTTTTTGTTGATTTCATATAGTTGCTTGTTTGTCTAATATAGTATAATAATTTATGTATTATAGTTGAAAAAAAGTATAGTAGTAATAATATGTATTATACGCACCAGAGCCAGATCTTTGTAAACTCCTACAACTTTTGTTAGTTTTTTGCACCACTGCAAATGAGATATTTTTCGGTTATTTTTATCTAATGTATTTTTTTTCTTGTTCTTCCATTTTACTATATTTTACCCTTTCTTGTAAAAAATATTGTGTAAATAAAACTATTAATGATAATAGTCATAATAATGTTGTGTAATTATTATTATCATGTCTCTTGATATTGGCAATTATCTGGTACATCATATGTATCATTTCCGATTTACATACTCAAAAGCATAATAATAATACCAATAAATACATAATAATATGTTGTATCATAATATTATTATACATTTTTAATTCAGTACAGGAATAATAATAATACTTATTTTTTCTCCTGTGGATATAGGTATGTATGCAATAGTAAAACTGTGATCCTGTTTTGTTTCCTATAAATTTTTAAAAAATATTGTATGGAGTTAAATAATGCTGACGATGTCTTGTTTTTTTTTTCATTTTCCATAATATTATGTGTATATATGTATACTTACTGTTTTTTTTTTTTTGACAAATTAGTTAATTATCAGAAGATTTAGAACTTTTGTGTTATTATATTTCTTTTATATTATACTACTCATGATAATAATAATATAAGAATCATTACCTTTTAACACCATAATACATCAGTTTGTGATATTATTATACAATATCCAAAAAGAGAGAAGACGACAATACTATAAACACACTATATTGTTATTAATTTACAACTTTTGGATTTTCATTTTAAAGCACTTCTCTAACTAATGAAGTACTTTTACATATTATACAATATTTCATAATACATAATAATAATATATAGTACAAACACTACTTCAATATAATAGTTTGACATTTATCAATTGTATAATATACATAATATATTATGTAAGAGAGATACAGACGTGTACCACCAACCACCATTTATATAATATAGTTATGATATTGCAGTATTAACAGTTTTTTACCATTTGAATGTATTTTGTAAAATATATTTTCATGATAAAATATTATTATAAAACTTATTATGCAGTCTAAGAACGTTTTCTTTTTTTTTCAGTATAATAATATTATTATTATGTCCATTGATTTACACCAATTCTTTGTAATGATATTATTTAACCAATTGAAAAAAAATCTTCTCTTCTTTATCAGTTATATAAGTTCTGAGTAGTAGTATAATAATAGTATCTAATATCATTATTAGTAAATATATTATATTATACGGTAATAATTTTTGAAATGAATAAAAAAAAACACGCCGATTATTATTGTTCTTTGCCTATAAAAGATTTGACAATTCATTTATTTTACTGTTGGTCTTATGAATACATGTTCATCTTTATATCTTTTGTCATAAATATAATAATATTATATTCCTTCAAAGTCTTTATGGTTTTTTGTTTTAAATTCTCTCTGTTGAATTAACATTGATAACATGCACATACATTTTTACCGTATGCTGTGTAATTTTTTCTTCTTATTATTATCGGAAAGATTTTACGTTCTTTATGTTTTGATCTATTATGTATAATAATATATGTACCATCCTTCTCAGCTATATTATTTGTATGTATAATATTATTATAATATATATATTTTTAAATAATACGGAATGTTAGTAATAGTAATAGTAGTATTTGATTTCATTCATCACTAATAAGTACGTCAATGTTTTTTTGACCCTCTTGATTCTAAAAAAAAACACCTAATATTTAAGTGTGTGTGCAAGTGGATACTATATAATAATTACTATTATTATTGATTGATGTTTCCTTTGCTACTCTTAACAGCATAACTTTGTATCACCTAATATTATTATTATTATACCAAATTTATACAACAGGATATAATAATGATAATACTCTCTCAAAATTCTGTATCTATCAATGATACATATCTTTAGGAGAAAAGTAAAAAACAAACAAACAGAAATTATCATCCTCATAATAATAATAGTAAATACAATAACATATTATGAGTAACAAAGAATTCTGATGCTCAAGAGTGAAAAAAAAAAGTTAGTAGCAACCTGTTGTTACTTTTTTTTTTTTCTTTCCTCTGTTATTCATAATATATATTGTAAATAAAATATAATAATATTATACCATAAAATATATCAAGGAACATTGTAAATAAGAATGTAAGTATTTGAAACATAGATCATGTTTGTTTTATAATAATAACAAAAAAAAACCTTACGTTCAGAAAGTTTAGACATGTGTTTTTTTTTCTTCTTCGTTGTTGTTCTGTTAATCTCTTGTTCTTTCCTTTTTGTATCAATATGTCATAATATAATATTATAATAGTGATGTTAGACAAGATTTTGAAGGAATAATAATAATAAGATGTACTAATAATAATATAAATTATCCGATTATTTCGATCAAAAGCCAACTACATATTATAGTATTATACCTTTTTTTTTAAATGTTTGTTTTAAAAAAAACATCATTATACTGTTGTATCTTAAGTATTGTTGCGATTGTATATTTATATTTAAAAAAAAAAACAAGAATCAAAAGATAACCATTAAACTGTTACTATAATATATACCCACGAAATGAGATAATACGTAGTATTCTTTTTTTGCTTTCTATGTTTCGGTTTCAATAAACTTTCACGAACAAATAATTTATTATTACTATCATTATCATCATCATCATGCTACTACTTATTTTCTTTGTTGTGCACAGCACTCACTACTACTTGAAACAAAAACACAGAAGGTACAGAATACTGTGTTTTTTTTTCTTCTTTTTTTGAAATTCATTCTTGTGCTGGAATACATCATGTTTAGATCATTAATATTAATTTTTTTTTCTTCAAAAGAGATATAATCATTTTTGTTTGTTGTTGCTGTTGTTGTACAGTTATTATTCAATATAATATTATGTATATTTCTAAAATATATTATATCCCTAAGAAAAATCACACACCTATCATCTGAACAATGTCATAAACTTAAATTCTACATGAGACCATCATAAATATTATCTTGTAGTAGAATAATATTATGTTTAATAATAATAAATTGTAATAATAATAATGTTATATAGTTATCAGGAAATTGTTGTTTTTTGTTTTAAATAATGATAATAATAATTATAGTAGTAGTAGTAGCAGTACTCATTATATAATAATAATATGTAATAATCTTAAATTTGAAAACATCAAAACTATACACAACCGAATTATTATTATTATTATTTATATTATGTTATTATATATTCTAAGTTATTAAATCAAAAAAAGGTAAGAAAAAATTGTGAACTTATACTTTTTTTATGTTTATGTAGTTAGAAAATGCAGTCATGGCAAGTTAAGCAACTGCCTCACCATTGCTTGCTTCTGGAGCAACCGCTTCTTCAGACTTTTCTTCCAATTTAGCTTTCTTCTCAGCACTAACTCCATCAGCAGCTACAACACCATCAGTTTCATCAGTAACTTCCGATTTTCGTTTTAATGCTGCATCTATTGAAATACAATAAAAAAAGAAAAGATTAGTAAACAACAATAATGATTATAATTACTATTGACATAATCCGTGTTTTTTTTCTCATAAAACAAACATTACTGTGCTTCTAATGACAAATATGACATCAAACTAAATAGAAAGTAAAAAAAAGTACACAATAATAATATATTATAAATAAGTTATTATGAATAAATAAATACAGATAGAAATATTATGTAATCAGTCTCAAAGACTTTAATGAAATTAAAATAATGTTTGCTCATGTTTTCGGCACACAAGAGTCCATGTTATAAAGACAATTGTGCTTCCTACAAGTCATATTTGATTTTCCTTCAATAATGTATTCCTTTTTTTTTGGAAATACACTGGCACCGTAAATAGTCATGTTTAAACTTTTTCGGCGTGGCGAAGAAGGGAATAATATTATTTAAGATAAATATTTAGATACAAATGTTATCTAATAATATATTATTAATTATTATATATACCTTCAGTAGATCCATTAGTATTCCCATTCTCAGTTTTTTCGGCTGATGTTCCATTTTCTTTTGGTGTCTCTTCTACTCCATTTCCGTTTGTTTCTTCTTCCTTAGTTTCCTCTGAAGATTCTGCTACTACGGCAGTGGGTTCTTCAGGTTTATCAGCTTCAGGGACGGCTTCAGCTGAGACTTCATCCTTAGCTGCAGCAGCGGCTTCCTTGACAGCTTCTTTGAGTTGGTCAGCTGGGACTGGCTCAATAACCCTATAATAAATAATAATTTTAAATTCATATTAATTAACAATTGTGAAAAGAAAATGTAATAATAATAATATTATTAATTATTATTACTAAAAGTTTCATTTTACTAAAATAATGTAGAGTTTAGTTGTTAGCATTTGTCTCATATTTTATCATGTACAAGCATAATTTCCCCCCCATAAAATTAATAACACTAAAAGATTTTCTAACAGAAAATTCTTGTCTGTACAAGTTCAGCTCTGTTATATTTTTCAAGCTACAAGTAAAAGCATGAGAAAACAAGAATACATAACGTATACTATATCTCATACTATCATAATATAGCACAACAGAAAAGCTAAAATAGAACGAGAATTATTATTTTTGACAAAAAAAGAAGGTTAAACGAGAAAAGAAATTATAATAACAGTAATACATATTATACACATGCATTTCAGGTGCAAATCTTTTTCAATCTAAGAGTAAATGTAATGATGATGACGATAAAAAACACCTTTACAAAACGTCTACATGACGTTTAACAGTGAAAAAAACGAAAAGAATTTCTCTATTTCAGATTCTCATTCATTCATGTAGCCATATAGACCTACGAAATATACAGAGAAATAGTAATAAACGTTCGGTACAATATTAAAATACTATACTACCAGGTCCCTTTGAAAAACTATTCTGCTTTACACACACACAAACTTTCATACATTAAGTATTATAGTACTTTCCTCAAAGGCTCAGCGTACCCCAAATCGATCAAAAGAGTACATACTATAATAATATATATGTACATAATGTATTCTACATATAGGAGGAACGCGCCGAAACAAAGACGCGTATGTATAATACATTATATACTTGAATGTGAAAAGAGAGAGAGAGCGAGAAATAGAGGATCCGGAATGATCAACATTCAACATGTATAAAACAGTTTAACGAACGCCTGAAGGATTTAATCAAAACTTGAATAATAATTGTAAAATGACAAACATTAATGAACCAAAAACTTAAATAAAATCAAAAAAATTCAAGGTAAAGATCCCTTAATAAAATGACTAAACCATGCCGACTCCGTTTATTAACATTGGGGACGCCATTTTGCCGGCCGGGTTTTCTCGACAAGAAAAGAACACGAATTTTTTGGAAAAAAACAGAATTATAAAGTTAATTAAAAAAAAGATTACTTACTTTCCAATTTCCTCAGTTACAACATCAGCCATTATAAGCGATTATAAAATTTCGAAGCACAAAAGTACAAAAAAAAGTACAAATTTTCCTTTGACTAGGGAAATTTCACGAGAACTTGGAAGCGATGTTACTCTCACAAATGCTAGATCTGATCTGAGCTTGTCAAAGGAATATTTGTACAGAGAGAGTATAGGATATACAGAGTGAACAGCACCAAGAGATGACGCGTCGATACATATGTACATACGTATTTTTATTGAGGCGACGTTTTAATTTAACGTTTTTATAACGTTTTTAAGTATATTTTTTAATATTTTGAGTCTAGTTATATTTTTAATCCTAATTAAACTACCAAGGTTTGGATTTGATGATAATATATATTTTGTAAGGTATAAGTATAAATACACACATGTTATGTATTATAGGCTCAGTTTTAATTTGATTTTATAACAATACTTAAAATTTTCTAGCTTAATTCTCTCATTAATATTATAAATATTATGATAAAATATAAAATGCACACTGAATATTTTTTAGACAGTGATATATAGGTATTTAGCATGAATATTTAATTCATATCAATTATAGTTAGCATCATCATCATTTTACTCTGGACTCACACTTTTCGTTTCCTCCTATATCTCCATTTGCCTATATAAGTAACTTCCATCATAATTAAAATGTGAAATCGAGAATTACAACATAATATTATTATTATGATTGAGCATGCAAATGCTAAATGAAAAGACAACAATGAAAATGTTCCACACACACATACAATGCTTATTTTAAGGAATACTAAGCTACTTTACATGTAAAATAGAAAATAAAACATATTATATTTATCATACAATTTCTCTAATGTACTATTATATGGTGCTATTATTTATAAACATAAAACCGAAATGTGTTTACACATATATGAAAAATTAATTAGCGCAATAATTAATAAATTAAATATTAGAAAAGCAATAAGGACTATATATAATTGAATATATTATGTTTATTTATTGAAGTATTTAATTGTCATTATTATTATATGTACACGGTACACATATATATATTACATACATATATGATATATAACAATAAAGAAACATGTATATTTAAGTAATCTTATATTAAAATAACATGATGCTATAACTATATGCATATATTTACCACACGAGTGTATTATGGAATATGGGGCAAAGCTATACGTAAGTAAAACATTACATAATTTCATACTACATAATATTTACTCAACAATACAATTTTTTGTTTTCATGAAATGAATGAATAAATAAATAAAATAACTTCACAGAGTATGACAAGTTTTGTCTCCATCATATTGATTCTATACAATCTATTACATTAAGTATAAGTAGAGAAGAAGGTATCTCTTCGATATCAAAGGGAAAACGCTATGTATACATTTTATTGCATATAAGTCGTTTTCTTTTTGGAAAGAGAAAAGTTTTTCGACTTATACGTGTGTAAATGTGTAAATAACATACAGGAAATCTCCCTTTTTACCCAGTTCTCATTTCTCACATATTTTTCATCATCTTTATGTAGACAGCAGTATATTATTATAGTCACTGAACTTTAGTGTAAGAGTGTGAACTCCTGATAATGATAAATATATTCATGATGATAATGATGTGTGTGGTTATTTTTATGTAGGAAACTAATAACTAAATGATATCAATCTCTCAAGATCAAAGTTTTTTATCCGGCTAGTTTCTCAGAAAATGTTACATAATAATATTATACTATATTATATGATTCAACAGTTCTGACCTTCAACCAAAGCAATAAAGGACAACAACGACATTCTGTGCCAAAATATCTATTTCGGATATTTTTGATACAACTCACTCTTGAAATTCCCAATAAATATAATCTTTTCATGTGTGTTTTCTACTCACACTTTTATTTTCATCGTTCCTCTCTCTCTCTCTGTTTCTCTCGGTCTTTAAATATTTATTAAAATGTACATATATCTGTGCAAGTATGTACAATATACAGCATGAGTATAATAATATATGTACCGCTTTCTTTTTCACTCTTCTTTTCTGGTATATAACATAATATATATTTTCTTAGATATGTAATAAAACATAATAAATGAATTTTAAATAAGACTTTGTACACAATAATATTACAACAACAGATAATAATGACTAATGACTTTTATATAATCATAATATATTTTGTGTTTTTTTATACAGTATATATATAGTATATAGATATACATTTGTTTGTTTACTGACTTGCAGAAACTGACGACTGACCTTTTTTTCTTCTTCTTCGGGTTGTAAATTAGCAGATAGTATTTATTATATAAGGCTATATAATATTATACATAGTTTTATTTATACATATTACATATATGTTACAATAGGAATGCGTATATTTACACATATCAACTAATTATTGTTATATTTTATTACTATTCTATTAATATGTTGTATACGTGTCACATGATTTTTTCATAGAAAGGATAATGGTGTGATAATGATTTTTTTTTGCTCTTGTTCATTCATAAAAGCAGTTTTTTATAAAGATAATATTACAGTTTACAGTCTATAATATGCATACATATAGTAGGTAATATACATTATATAGAGGTTATGAATTCCTTGTGAATTTCTTGTGTATGTAGTGTGTAGTACTTATGTACACGAGAGAGTATATGCCACCCGGACAAAACTTTTAGGAAAAAATGTTTTCCGAATTCAGCCAAGTGTCAATTTTGCCTCATTTTTTGCACGAGAGATAGTATATAAAAGAAGTCAATAAAAAACAGGAAAAGAAAATCTATACAGAGAGGTTTCAGATTTCACTTTCACTGTAGTGTTTTGGTAAGTATAATATATCGTATGTATAAGATACCACATTAATGTCGTATATATGTATAACAGTGCTGTATGCATAGTTTTTAGTTTTTACATTTTAATAAATGGAATTTGCACATAACATGTACACATCATGATGGACTACGATTTTGTCGTTCGTATCAAACGAGTAATATAATCAGTACAATTAACAATGATTTAACATGATATTAAATCATCTGAAATATATAATATAGAATTAGAGTGAATTCAGCAGAATGTACATATAGAGGTGGCTTAGTATTTATATACATACATGTAAGTAAATCAGATTAAAAGGAGGTAGTATAATAATATATTATTATGTTCGTGTGTAAGCGTAATACATACTAAAGAGGAAGAAGAAGAAATCAAAGAACGAAAGAAAAAAGTATGGAAATATTTATAAATATATTTTATAATAATATGTTCTTCTTTCATCTCTGTCTTGTCTTTTCTGTTCTTATTCTTTATTTCCAATCCATTCATTACTGTTGATTGGCACTGAAGATCCTGTCATGTAATCTTGAGCCACTGGGCCGAAGGTCATGTCACCTCGCTTCTTTTTTCCCGGTCCAGCTGCAAAATTTGCAGCTGCGAGGCCCATCAAATGTTTAGCTGCCTGCGAACCAGAAAATCCTCGTGCGAGACCCAAATCCAATCCCCTCTTTGCACTATTATTATCAAAGAATAAAAAGAAAAAGTACGTTACTCCATCATATATGTGTACTGTTTAATATCATAATTTTACATGGAACATGCTGTACTAGGCCTCGATAAATTATATGTAGTATACAGGTAATACACTTTTCAATATTTGTAAGTTTACATACACATATGGGTCTATGAATACATATATGTATATGGATATATGTTACATCTAATCTGTCAAAGAAGGAAGGATGATAACTCCCTCATCCTCCAATAGGTAAATATATATATACATGTAAAAAGGTGTATAAGTATAAAGTATAAAGTAAGCGATGCATATAATATGTACACAAATTCAAGTAGTCCAAAATCCAGGGAAGGAATAACGTTTCCTCATTTACATACCAATACAGAAAAAGCTTTTGTAACTTTTATATAATGTTAAAGAAAAAATAGAGGCAAAGAATCATTTTTAAGCTATTTACTATAAATTTACAAACAGTACCATAATATACCTGTAACCTACATGTATAATATTGAATGCACATAAAAATTTGCTAAACTGACAAAAAAAAAATCGAATTCTTAATTCTTCGGGCATAAAATTAATACACTTATCATTAATATGCTTTTTTGTATCGCAAAAATATATACAGCATCTAGTTTTAGGCGAAAATATATCATATATCATCCTTTCATAAGCAATAGGCACATACAGATCATGCATTCAATATGTGCCACATATTGTGTGTATAACGTATAGTGCAGATATAGGCGAAGGACTGTGTATCACAGTGATTGGTGATTGGCATCATCAGTCTATTAATAGTATCAGGAGATCGTAAATATTTTCTTGGATGATTTTTTTTTCGTAGAAATACATCTTCTGCTTTTTATCCTTGCAACTTTGTCTAGATACTAGATAGAATTGAAGGCCTGCTGCATTGCTAAATATTAAATGTGCACCTAGTTGCTATTCAGTTTTCTCTTCGATTATATGACTCATATGATTTATTCTTTGCATCTTATATTCGCAAATCTAGATTCTAGAATAAAATTTATCAATTTCATTTATAACATGTAGTGTAGTTGTGCATGTTTATAGTTTGTAGTTCGTAACTCGTATCGCTTTTACCTATCTTTCGAATGGTGTTTTATGTTTTATAGTATGAATTCCGACTCTCTCTAAATTTTGAAAATTACTACACCAGTTTAACGTCAAGAACGAATAGCTATCAGTATTACCTATTACACACAGCAAAATGATGCATTCTCATTTCATCGGATCATGTATTCTGTGCCTATGTACATCTATATTTCTAGATACTATGTACAGTGTACAGTGTACAGTGTACACATGCATTAATTTCTTTATTAGAATTGTCACATCTACGGAGGAATATTTTCGTCGCCTTCCTTTGAAGTCTTTACACACACATATATAATTTATCGTATATTCAACAGTCAATAATAAATACAGCATCGATAGATTTTGTGTCCATTATCTTGTGAGATAAAAACAAAAACAAAACGTACACAAACGCTCCTATACAAAAATACTATACTACGTTTGTCATTATTATCTCGGCATTTTCCATATTTGACATAATTAAAATGTATATCATAAGGCCTGCTACAGATAGAAACAGAAAAGACACACATAAAACTAGCCTACGTACAGTGTGTAAGATGTCTAGATATAGTATTATATGTAGGTACGTCTATGTAGGTTTATTTGAACTTTCTTGTAGCATCTTTCTATGCTATATGCTTATAATATTATTACATTATATTTATACATAAAACACATGGATATGGAATATGGACATTGTATAATGTACATCCTCTACTACATGGCTCAAAAAGCCAGTCACCTTTAAATCTCCTCTCGGAACCTTCTCTGTACATATGCATATTTACACATTTTATATAAGTAAACTCATATTAAAAACATGTATACACATATATATTATAGCATTTTATACTATGGACAAGAGACAAGTTCAACATAGTTCACTTCCAACTAGGTACATACTTTTTATCATACCTGAAAATATTATACAGGGTTCACCATATATATATATATATATATAAGTCCGTGTTCGTATAACATTAGCTATAAGTATTCTATATTACATTATGTTGTATCTTATCAAAAACGTCGTTTTATAGGGTTATACAACCAGTTCCGCTAATGTAGGATTAAGGATTCGACGTAATATTATATTAATAATTTTTACTCTCACTGTCCTTTTTTTTTACGTACATACGACATACCATCGTACCATACATTCCATATCATTCAATGCATGTATACTTTTATTATACTTTATATTCTGCACTATTTTTTTTGAAGCTCATGTATATAATATTATGTCGTTTTATGAGTCAATGTCAAACAATACATTAACCGGCATACTTAATTATTGTAAAATCAAATATACATAGGTAAATTTATATTATGTGGGTAATCCAAAACCTTTTAAGTATGTCCTGTGTTACCCATGTACCATCGTAGATTTGTATGAAATAAGGTATAATTGATAGTGAAATATAGTTTTGCATAAAATTCAGATGAATCTACTCTACTACCATTGACTTTGTACTTTTCGTACACATTCAAGTTATCTTGAATTCGGTAGTATTATATAATATGCATAATATTATATAATATTGCATTTTATTGCACAGTAAATATATTATAGTACGCATAGTTGCGGGTCTCGTTTATAGATTATAGCTTTATATAGCCGTAAGAAATTTGTAGCATGTGCCACAGCATGAATTTGTGTGTATGTATAAATATATCATGTTGAGGCTTAAAAATTCTACAGAGAAAAAATATGCATTTACTACTACAGTATATTCAATGAACAAATTGTAGCCAATTATCAATGGTAAAAACTTGTATACCTGCATTTTACTGCTTAAACATATATTAAATGGGATAAATACCTTGGAATAGGCATAAATATAGTATATATAGTAGATACATCATTTTACATTTTATAAGTATATCAAAGTTTTGTATACATGGAGGATGAAAATTAAAAATAATGCCTAAAACAAAAAGCTTGAAACTGCTCCAGCCTTAATTTCAGAGCATTCTTGTACGTATCTATATAGGTATGTATGTACTCTAATGCTATATTTATCCGTTCCAAGTTTTTCCGTTCATTAAAATGTCTGTATATTTTACTGATTATGTTTTGCCTAAATAAATGATTTAGCGTGCGTTTATAGTATTTTTTAGGTTCATTTCTTGGACAGTTTTAATGTTTTCCCCTTGGCCTTTTAAATAATTTCTTTCACGATACATGTTACCGAAAAAGGCTGACCTATTCCTAAGTACTGTACAACATAAAACTTGATTTAAGAAACGGCTTATTATGTAAAGGAAGATTTTTAAAAAAATCTTCAATGTTCAAGCTTGTCTTTTCTTGTTCGTAAGTAGTTTTAAGTATTAGTTTTGAGTTTGAAAGCATGAAATACGACTTTTGTTATAGTTAGGGGATTGCGGGGCATAAATCCGCATTTTAAGCTTCATTTAATTACAATTAACTGGTAAGTTATGTGCAGACATTGGCAATGTAACATTAAGCTCTATACTTTTGGCTACCATAATATGGAATTCTGTGATTTTATAGGTCATCCCTTCGTTGTGGGAGGGGGGTCTGAAAAAGTCAAGTTTCTTAACATTGCGTGGGGCAAAAATCCGCACTTTTCAAG
>JAQGBH010005357.1:0-14529 GCA_034698265.1 Sminthurinus aureus | reverse complement strand
GAACCTCCTTCATAGATGGCTAACATTTTCAAGGAAATCATATGCACTTTTTTATGCTTTTGAGTGGCCTTAGTCATAACACTATCAATTTGAAAATCTTGTAACGCGAAATGCAAAGGTTTTAGTTGGTTTTAAAATAAGTCGTATCGGCAAATTTCAGTGACCTTTTCTTTGAATAAAAATGGGTTTTCCCGCCTATTTCCTAACAAGCTTTTTGTAAGTATGTAGAAAATTATAAATAATAATTTGGAGTGTAAACAGGAATTTTCGGCGGTAGTAAAAGTACAAAAAACGTTACAAGTTACAAGAGTAATATCTATTTATTATTGCTTAGTTTGTATTTTGAAAAAAATTTCAAGTCAATAATCAATGCTTACCAATTACCAATTATCCATTATCAACTACCAAAAGTAGATGAAAACTCAAAAAAAAAAAAATAGAAAGAAACAAGCCAGTAGTTAGTAGTTTGAATTTTGAACTAAAGCGACTTACTAAAACTAGAGGCTTCCATTAGTCTTAGTGATTAGTGTGCACACAAAGAATGTAAAGCTCAGATCTTACCTATTTCATGCTTTATTAATTTTATCAAACTTTAGGTTGTAGATATTTTTCATGCAAGCGTAGTTTTTTTGTGTAGACGGGATTCAGATTTCTTTTTATGGTATATATTAGATATTAGTACTACGTACTACGTAGTACACACTGAAAACACGTTATATTCCATTACACATTCATTTTAGTAGCATTTTAAAACCGTTGGCTGCACCTTAGTTATTATTCGTAATAAAATTCTGCTCAAAACTGACAATGACGCAGAACTTGTTGCAATTTTGTCATATTTTTTACTTGTATTTCAAAAGATACATAAAAAACGCATGCAAAAACATTGTAGCCAAAGCTATAGACTATAGCCTATAGTGCAATTCACAGCCACTGAATTGCATAAGAAATTGTAAAAAAAAGCTTCCAAGAAAGTTGCCAAACGTAAATAAAATTGTGCTCACCCAGAAATAACTCTCATTTCCTATTTTTTTAACAACTTTTTATTCTTTCATTTCTTTCTGTTTTTTCTATTTTATTTTATTATTTTCTTAAAAAAATATCAAAAATCTGATAACTTAAAAAAAACTTTTATTTGTATTTTTCTCGATTTTTTTTACTGTTTCCCCATGGTTTGAAAGTTGAAAGTGTGTGTGTGTGTGAATAATACAAAATCCAAAGTACATAGTGTAAATTGAGTACTGAGTTTGTATTATTGTTAGAGTTTAGAGTAAAAGTAAAAATATTATTAAAGCTTTTGATGTTTTGCTGATTTTTCTCTTTGTTTGTTTTGTGTGTTTTTGTTTGGTCGTGGATTGTTTGCTTCTTCTTCTTCAACTACTTCTTCTTCTACTTCATCCACGCCAATGTGTTGGAAATAAAATTTGAATTCTAAATGGAAAAATCAAAATTCGAACTCCAATTCGAACTCAAATAAAAAATACAAAAAACAAAATGGCGGACAATGAGTAGTTTCTGGACCTTCTTCTATCCGGGTAGGTTCGGGCGGTGTAGGTGTCGGAGTGAGGGAGGCAATTCCAGGCACTTCTCAACAATCCGCAAGTCCACCAACCTCCAGATCCTTTCTCAATCGATTTGGGATCCGAAAACCATCTCTACTCTCCCTCTCCTCAGCCACTTCTGCCGTCTCCGTCACTGCTCAATCCAGTCCTCATCAGTACGAAAATAGAACTTTTAGTCTCGACGACTTGCTAAGGCCAAATCGAAGCATGATGCGTAAGTTTTAATTTTTATTCAGCCAGTCCAATTATTATTATTATTTTTACATAAATAATATATGTAAGTATTTACATTTTCACAGGAACGCCATCTCCGCATCGTCGTCGAAATTATTCTATTCAAATTCGGCGAGATCCCAATGAGAAGCAGCAGATTCTTCAACAACTCGTCTCCTCCGGAGGATCACAGTCATTGGATGGAGAACATACTAAACCCTCAACACCAAAACCAACACTGGCTGAAATCATTCAAATGTCTGAGAAGCGCCTTCGACTTGCTTCCGCCTCTTCGATGAGTGATGCGGATCGAGATCGCGGGGTGGCTGCAAGTGGAGGAAATCATAATAGTACAAGTAAACAGTCAAGTCAGGAAGGGGAGGCAGAGACGAGTTTTAATACACCCTCACCAATCCCATCTCCAGCACAACCCTCGCCCTCTCCATCTGCAGCTGGATCTGGAATTGGTTTATTCACTTCCTCATCCATGATGCTCACTCCGCAGCAGATTAAGGCGGAAAAAAAGGTTACCTTCGCCCGGCTGCTGGATAAACTCGCCGCAACAGAAATGAGCTCCTCCTCTTCCTGTTCGGATGTGAGTTGTGCAGAGGACAAGCCCGTGATTATCATCCCAAAGCCACCGGAGAGGAAAAAAGATAGGAAGGGACGATTTAGACGGAGCAAGCCGTACAATCGAGGACGAAGTAGTGAGACGGATCAGGAAGGAGTGGAAATGTCCAGTAGTGATACAACTCCGGATCCAATTTGTCCAACTTACTTTCCAACTCGACTCTGTAGCAGTCCAACTGGTGGGAATTCACCCAGTGGAAGTCATCAGCAAATTCCTGGATTTGCTGGTGTCGGTGCTGGTGCTGGAAGTGGTAAACTCCAGGCATCAAAATCAACGACAAAGATGGCCAGTGCAGATTCATTGTTGGCGCTCTTCCGGAGATTTTCTGGCGGGTCCAGTTCAGCTCCACCAAGTCCACAATATTCGGAAAATGAAGAGTCTTCTGCAGGTATGATTTTTAAAAATAAAAAATAAAAGCAAAATTAATTGGCGGGAAAATGGTTTACAATTTCTTGAATGTTTTTTGCTTTTTGTTTGTTTGTACAGGTGCAACTCCACTGTCCACACCGAGTTCTCCACGTAACTCGACTTTGTCAATTAGACCACCCGCATTCTTAATCACCTCCGCAGAGCAAACTATTAACAACAATAATACGATTGAGGTGCCTGTGATTGATCCATTCAGTCAGCAGCCTGGATGGAGAACCGGTCAAACGTCGAGTATAACTCTGGAAGTTCCTCTTCGAGATTATTGTAAGACAATAGACAACAGACAAATATTAAATGTATGAGTGCGGTATTTTTTATTATTTTATATATTTTATTGTATGATTACAGGCCTGTCACCGATCCACGAAGTGCCAACACCCATGCCAACGCCAACTCACTCTCCAGCTCATACTCCGATGATGCATCGACCTCGACCACCTGATCCAGTCCCGATGATTAAAGTTCTCATTAGTTCTGAAGACGAGTGTAATAGCGGCACAACCACCAATTCCAATTCATCCAGCTCCACCACAAATGAACAAGCACAATCAGCACATTCACATAGACATTCACGTTCACATCCTCCGATTCAGAGTCAACCATCCTTCCCCGTTCCAATCATCTCCGTCGTCTGTGCTGATGATGAAAATGACAATGACAATGAAATTCTTTGTCGGGATCAAAATGAAGAACGGAATGAGAATGAACAGGATGATGATGATGATGAAGAATATAGTTGTGATTGTGATGAATATGATGATGATGAATCTTTCACTCCAACTGCGGACGAACACCAGAGTGATCAAAGGGACTTTGATGACCATCACCATGGCAACGATAACGATAACGACAGACAATGTCAACGTCAAAGTCAGAATGACGACTACCATAATCAACATCAACATCACCAGAAATCGAAACAGGGTGACGACGGGAGGTTGAGGAAGAAAGTGGTAGGTGAAACTGAGGTGATTCCCGATGTTTTGATCCACGTTCCTCCTGAAGCCTGTCTCGAGAGTAAACCTGATCCAATTCCACATTCACATCCGAAATCAAGTCCAAAACCGCATTCAAGTCCAAATTCAAGTCAAAGTACGATAATGCTGATGATGACAGACGAGCCTCAACAAGGAACTGCATTCATTTTCCCTTCTGCCGTCTCCGTTCCAATTCAAGTTCAAGTTCACGCTCCTCTGCCGGCTCGGCCTCCTCGACTCAAGCGGGAAAAGTATAAACCACCCCCGCTCATCTTTGCCAATGAAATCCTGAGTTGTACCTCCTCCAAAGAGGATGAAGAAATATCCAGTCCATCCACAAGAAATAGTACACCTAAAACAAATACAAATCCAAATATAAAATCAAGTGCAAGTCCAAATCCAAATCCAAATCCAAATCCAAATCCTCGTCAAAAACCAACGTCAATTCAAATCCCCATGATTCGCACCCCCACTTCAAATCCCAGTTTAAATCCAACACCGGACCCAAAAAATGAGATGACTGTCCCAGTGTTCAATGTTGAGTTTGCAAGTCCAAGTCCACCTGCAGACAAACAAAGTGTAGCGTTCCCCGATTCTACAACAATGTTTCCAGTTCCAGCTATTGAAACTGAAACCGGAGGAGGAACCGGAATCGGAATGTCTGCAACCAGTCCAGTGCCAATTCCAATTCAGACTGCAGCTCCAGTTCCAATTTCAGCTCCAGTTCCGGTTCCAACACCAGCACCAGTGTCACTTTCATCTGGGCAACATTATCCAAATACCAATACCAATACCAGCGCCTCAATACCACTCGCATTACAAACTCCGCCTTACAGCAGCGGCGGCGGCGGTTGTGGTAAAATGATGCATCCCATGATAATGAACACAACAACAACAACCGGTTGCTCGGGTTCTCCGCTGGTCTGTTGTCCGATGAATGTCAAACCCTGGGACAGTAGTTCTCTCCACCCACTTGCACCACCCATCATCACCATCAACCAAAGCTCCGAGGCGGAATCGGACAGTGATACGCCGGTCGTGAGGAAACTGATACGACGGCCCAACCTAACATTCCTCAGCCCCTTTGTCGGCTCTTCGGATCGAGTTCCTTCCGAGTCAAATCTTAGTACTTCTGGCTATTCCTCAATGGCTTCACCCTGTCCCAGTAGATGTCCAAGTGTCAGTCCTCTTTGTCCGTCCGAGGTCGAGGACAACTACCATTGTTGTATGCACCATCACGGAGGGAATATGGGAGGAGGACATTTTAGACGATCCTCCTTAACACCTGCAACACCACGGAGGTCTTCTCTCACTCGCAGGTAAACAATTAGCGCTGTATTTTGTATTTTGTATCATATTTTGTATAGTAATTTAATAGAGGATGAAAAATGGTGTAAATTATTTATATTTGTATTTGTTGTTCAGATGCTCCCTCAACGCCACCTCTCCCCTCGTCTCACACATGTCTCGTGATAGTACAATGATATTTAGTGAAAAGTGTGAGAGTAATGATACGGATGGGGACATGGACATTCCAATGGGAATGTCAATGTCAATGTCAATGGGTATTCATAATCGTAACAATAGTACAATGAACAAGACATCCTGTCGTCTCAATACTCAGCAAGGTTTTGAAACAGACTCGGCAGTGGAAATTGAAGCGGAGACAGATGCGGACATTGATGCACAACCACTCACACCAAAAACCCCCGCTCCACTTCTCCCCTGTTTTGAAACGATTGCAGAGGAGCTCAAAGTGGATTTACTTCAGGTGCCACGGAAAAATATGCCAAAGAGTAGAAGTCTCGACATGAATGTCACAGGTCAGGCGGAGCGGGAACGGAAACACATTCAGTTGAAAGGAGACAGTCTGGATTCAAAATTGAATAGTGTGGATACAACAACAACGGGTGGTGTGAACAATTTTGCCAAATTCTGTATCAAAAACAACAGTGAAAATGCCAATGGAAGTGTTATTTTGGAGATGCCCGAGGAGATTTCAATTGGAGAAAAACTTGGAATTGGAACTGGATCTGCTTGTGGATCTGCTTGTGGATCCACTTGTGGTAGTACAACAAGTGTCGTCATGATGTTGAATGACACGACCAAGAAAAGACTGTCTCCAGTGAGTTCTCGAAGTGACAGTCCAATTAGTGACTTGTCCATGATAGGCCACGGACTCCAGTCTCCGCTCACAGACTCGGATGGCATTTATGACTGTCCCAGCTCGGAGGTTCCAGGTAATTCCGGGAATGGAAACAGTAGTTGTGGAGGTGGAGGGACTTTGCCTGGAAATGGAAGAAAAATCGCATTTTTACAGCAACAACAAATCCGTCACTCGGGGAGGAAGAAAAGACGGAGTGTCGCATCAAGTCACAGTCACAGTAATAGTAACAGTTTACAGGTGAATTATGGTTCACCCGGTGGAGCAAGAACCGCAAGTGACAGGAGTGACAAGAGTTCTTCTGCTTCCTCCATTGGAATTCATCCCGATCTTTCACAGTCTCCATCCATGCCATTGTCCATGTCCACTGGTGCGCGTAATAAAGATGGACATGGAGATAAAGAGCCAATCACTCTTTTGGTCTCATCAAATACTCATCAAGGAGAACTAGACAGAGACCGAGACAGAGACCGAGATCGACATAGAGAAAGGGAAAGTGGGAGAGAAAGTGTAGGTGGAAAAAGTCCAAAGAGAATACGAGTACGCGCCTCTTTCGTCCCATCAACTTCATCCTCCTCCGCTGAAAGTCTCAATTCTCCAAGGTATAAAAAAAATACACTCGACTTTTATTATTTCAGAGAACATTGTTTAAAGTTGAGCTGTAAAAACAACACAATTTTTTTCCCTGTGACACTTTATTTTATTTTTCATGAATTTTAGGAGTCGCGGAAGTCGAGGAAGTACCAGCTCACTCACCGCTTCAATGAGACGCGAGTGTTCGGCCTTCATTTTCACGGATAGTAAATCTGAAAATAAAGACTTGGAAAATCCTTCGAGTGTTTTTGGTTCTGTTGCTGAGAATCCAACACCATCTTCCAGTTTACCCATAAATCTTTCACCAAAGGTACAAAGAAAATCCTCCTTTTCTGCACGTTTTGTTTCTCTTCTTTTTTTAATGTGAAATGTGAATATACTTTTAATGTTTTATTTTACACATGACTGCAGTTGAAGTTAAAGTTACTGCATTTATCATTTATGGCATGTTTTAATTTAATAATTATTTAATTGTGATAAAAAATTGCATGTTTTTTCTTTGTGTTTAAATTACTGTCAAATTGCATGTTTTACGTGTGTACACAATTTACAACGTTCAGCTACTCAATGTCAATAAATTACACAAGTTTGCACCAGCACTGCATGATTTAAATAATGGGAATTACATTATTGAAACACTGGAAATTCTACACATGTAAACTCGGTGTGAAATGTGAGCAGGATTAATTTTTGATTTTAAATAGACTTGAGACTTTAGAAAAATTCATTTAAAATGCATTATTTTTTCAAGAATTTTATTACCTTTTTTTGTAATTAGCTCACGGTAAATTATGCGTTGTAAAATTATTTTTGTATCTTATGACTTATGACTGGTAATTTGTCCTCTATTCTTTGCTTGCTGAGTCAACATTTGTACATTTTATGTTCCACTATTCATTACTCCATAAATTTAACAAAAAATGTCTCAGATAAAATAGGAAATGAATTGATGTAAATGTAATTTATTGTCTGTAATTTGTACAATTTAGAATACGGGAGATGAGAGTTCAATGACATCAATGAATTTAAAGAGTGATCCAGACAGTCTTACTCCTCTAGTTGCTCCAAAGGCGGCAGAGTCAAGTAGTCGGAAATTTTCAAAGCTCCGAACTATTAGTAACCAAATAAGGTAAATTTTGGTTCTGTCCTCTATTTCCATACCAGAACAATAAACATAATAAGCAGATAATTCTGAATATTGTAGAATGTAGAATAAAGAGAAGAAAATTGTTGGTAATTTACATGTGTGTTTGTTTGTGATGTTTTAGATTTTTAAGGAGATTGGAGATGAGTTTACTCCAGAAAAAGAAGAGTTTGGGTGTGATTGCTGGGACGAGTATGGAGAAGGAGAGACGGGAGAGTTTGTGTAGTTGTTCCGACTCTTGGAGTTGTGACAGTCGGTGTGACACATCGGATCAGTCATCTCAATCCGACAGCTTCACCACATTTGGAGATGGGGAGAAACCTTTGATTTCACTGAGCTCCACAAGTTTGGCTCTAGCAGCCGCCAGACGACGGAAAAGGACAAAAAGTCGAGTTCTTTCCAAAGCCATGTCATCTACGGATATTTCAGCTGCCCATAAAAATCGACTATCGCAATACAAATAAAGTTCAAACACCAAACCTGAATTGACTAGACCTAGAATCTACAATGTTGAGTGTCGAATTTCTTACTTCTAAATTCCAATCACGCAGGTAGAAGAAAAATGAAAAAGACTAGAGATTGGATGGAACAACAAGGACAACAATAATGAGTATGAAGTTCAAAAAAATATACATTTTAAATACTACACACTACAAACTATCCAATACAGATACACGTTACACGTTAATATTTCTGTTATATCTAAATTGATAAGTATTTAAGGTTCATCGTGTAGTTTAAGAACCAAGCATTTTAAAATACATTTACATAATTTAAATAATAATGCTACAAATTATAATATCTACATTCTACATTCTATATCTCAGATATATCTACAAATCTACAAAGAGGCTCAAAGAGAAGAATCATTTCTCATTTTCTACTTTCAACTTGCACTGATTTTTCCTATATCAACTATGAATAAAAAACATAATATTTGTTGTCTATTCTTACATTTTCTGTTGTTGTTCTAGCATTTAAAGCTAAATCTTTTCAAATCTCAAATCTAAATGTAATGTAAATGTGCGCATATTCATACTATATTTATGTACTCTCGATTACCAATTATCAATAATCAATTAAAATTTAAAATGTTGTAATATCACGCCTAATTTGAATGCTGTAGGAAATAAATAACAAAGTGCAATATAATCCCAATGTTACATGATAAAAAATTAAATGTTAATAACGCGTTAGCTGTGAGTGTTGAGTGTTTGACCTTTCCTACTCAAATTTCTAATAGCACAGATTAAATAATAAATAATAAATAGACATTGTACTAATAATTAATAATATAATTTATAGGGACGGTTATTAAATCAGTTGTTATTATTTATTATTTATAAATATTATTCAATCTACAAGTTTTTGAATACGTGAGAAAACTTGTATGAATAAAATGAATGGAAGTAGACAAAATCAATCGTAGTAAATCCAAATTGTATGCATGAAAAAACAATGAGTGTTGAGCAATTCGGAATTTGCATCTCCAATGTGAATTGTGCATTGTGTATAATAAATAATATACGATGAATGTACTATAAAATATGAAGTATAAAATATCCTCGTCTTTGATGTGATTACTTGAAAAGCGTTATAAAAATCCTATACAAACTAAAATACAAAATACATGATACATCATAATATTATATCAACAAAAAACATATATTACAACATATTAAACTTACTAAAAGTTTGCTGGTCAACTAACTATTAAATAATAAATAATGAAAAGGAAATAAAATGATTTTTGCACAAAAATGAAATGATCAAATATCAAATGGAAAAAAATGAAAATCAACTGTTTTTCTGTCCGTACAAAATAGTTTTTGTTACTCGTTCATCGTTCATCACAAAAGGGCATCTAGCAAGCACACTGCACACAATCGGCAAACTGCAGAAGTTCCTTTCAAAAGTTGAAGATGGCGCACGAGGGTGTGTGGAGAAAGTTCCACCACTCACCCACTTTCCAAACTTTCACAACTTTCACCAACATTGTCTCCTGTCATAGCTCGTTAACTTTATTGTTTTTCACAAAAGGTTTTACTCAGAACACTAAACACAGAACAGACTATAATTTTATTCAGTTTAGCGCAATCCTTTTAACTACCTCTTGAGTCTTTGAGAGAAGAGAAGGGGGAGGCGGAAGAGAGTCTATTGATCATTTGATCAAGAATTAATAATTTACATCACTTTTTTAATAACCAGCATCGGCATCGGCCTCTGCATACCGTTTTTGTAAAAACCAGACCAGACCAAACCAAATCAGAAACATGTACTGATTGGCCAATAACCATAAAGAAAACCTCTCAAACAAACTTTGTAAATAATAATCGGACAGGTCATTTTTGCAAAGTGCAAAGTAGAAAGTAGAGGGGAAATGGAGAACCTTTACAAAGGTTTTTCTAGAATCTAGACTCTAGACGCTAGACACATAAAATGTTAGAACTGATGATCCGGCAGGGAAACAAGGAAAGTAAAAGTTGATAGTGTGACATTCATAAAGTTGCAACTTGCAACTTGGAACCCTGATCCAAGACAAGCACATATCTGTCTACATTACACGTTAAACATTACACAATATATATTATACACTATATAATGGATGTAGAGGAACTCAGTTGTCATTTCATCTGTCTAGATTACAGATATTACAGATATTACAGATATTACAGATATTAAAGATATGTGCTGGATGTTGGTTATTGCACACTGAACACTGAACACTCATCGTATCAGTTTGTATAAGGTACAGTCTGCAGTCTGTAGTCTATAGTACCTCGCATTTGTATTTTACAACTTGTGCCCAAAACTCTATTCATTTTATTTATGGAGTGTAGTAGATGGAGAATGACATAATCGGGGGACAAACGGAGCAGAAAGTGAAAAGCGGAGAGAATGGAAGAGAACAAAAGTTGTGAAACGTAGTAGACTGACACTAGTCTGTAGTCACTCGTCACTAAAGTTTTACGCGGAGAGTAAAGCCGTATACTGTGTGGATTTATAACAGTCGTGCAAATTTCATACATGTGTATATACTATATACATTATACATTGAGCATATCTACAAACTAGAGGGTATATCCGATATTTATTCAACATGTATGTAGAATGTACAATGTAGACATTGGAAAGTCCTAAAAACTACGACTACGAGTACGAGTAGGACCAGAGCCAAAACCACAACGAGGATGAGAGAAAATGAATGAACCACAAACTTTGCGCCGGTCTCGTCTTTTTAGTTGAATGGTTTTATGTGTGCACTGTGCACTGAAACGTGGATGTACATTGTACATTGAGAATTCCTTTCCTCCCGGTTCCTTTTCCTCCCATCTTCCCGTCCATCCATTCAACCACCCACTCTATTTATGCACTTCTGGTATCTTGTATCTAGTATCTAGCGTCTGCTGTCCCAAACTTTTTGCTCCATAAATATACACCGACATAAAATCTGTACTATACGTTTTACTTGTCTCTGCATTCTGTATGGAAAAAAGAGTCGTAAAACAGTAGTTGTAAAAACACTGGCGCTTTCTCCATTCTTCACTTTCTCCTCAACATTTCATTCATAACATTATTCAACCAACCTCAAGTATTCTTTTTTATATGAACGGAAAAGTATATTTTATGAAGGAAAAGCCAAATATCCAAATTCCAAACTCCAAATGCTTAAAGTTTACAATTATCTCATTTTGTACACTGTAGACTCTAGACTCTGTAATTTTGAGTTTGGACTGTATAATATTGATAATTAATCCCATTATTTCCCTTGTTATTACCCATGTTTTGTTTCAGATCAAAGATAAAAGGGATTGCCTTTGTTTTTGTGCATTGTACAAGTGTCATTGTCATTTTTAATACTTTTTCTGCGATAAGGTCAGGAAAACATTGTTCAAAGTCGAGATCTTGAGATTTTAGACGTTCAAATTTTTAGCTGTTAATTGATTCAGTTGGAAAGAGGATGGAAGATCAAGAATTATACTTATAAACGTAGTGTAATGTAAGTTCATTTCTATGAATTTACGCCCACGCGGCTGTTTGCGTGATAAAGTTGTTGATTTTTTCCTCTGATCTCTGCACCCAACTCCCAACTCCCAACTTCAAGTACAACTAGAACTCAAGCTACAACTTACGACCTCCAATCTCAAAACTAGATAAGTACATTCTACATTTGTCTATTTTTTGTACTTTCTCTACTTTCTCTTAGTGTTTTTGGTAGACTTTGATGGAAATGGGAAATGGAACGGAGGAAGGTCAAACTGCATAAGTTTTTGCTCTCTTCTTCTCCGATCCCAGTTCCTGTAGGTATGTACAGTGTAAAGTGTGCATTGCACATTCACTTATAATCTACCACCTACAACTTTTAATACAGAATGTATACATGAAATACATACAACATACAGAATATAGAATGTATGCAGTAAATAATACATACAAAAACTCGGCTTGCTGGAAATGTCTCATTTTTATCTTGACTTTTTCCTCACTCTCTTCTTTTCAACATGTTCCAGGAAAACATACATGTACAAGTCCAAAAGTTTTCGTTTCCTTTGAAGGATACTGCATGTCATCTGTATTACGTAGTCCAGAGTCCAAAGTCTAGAGTCTAGAGTCTAGAGTACATGGAGATAAGAGATAACAGATTACACATAGTTTTATCTAGTTTAATAATATATTAAGGATACATTGACGGTAAATGTCACAAGAACTTAGAACTTGAAACTGCAACTTGGAGCTCCAAGTTTGCTCAGAACCCAGAAGTATTTTTTCTGTAAGCTACACATGTACTTTTCTATCGAATTTCCAGTACCTATATATATGACTGTACATCTAGTGTCTAGTGTAGTCTGTAGTCAGAGAAAAGTTGCTGAGCTAATAATAATAATTTATGAGTTATGCCTACAGACTACTTCCTACTGCCTATGCCATATATCATGTATCATGTACCTTTGTATCCATGTGTACATATTACGGATAGTAAACAGTAAGTATAATGGCTACAATATAAATCATTCAGTGAATTTTCCAGATTCTAGAAACTGGTTGCTGATATTTGTCGTTACCAATTTATTTGGCTAAGCTTAACAATCCAGGGGAAATTTGGTATTGATGTGCAAGGGCATCCATTTGACACGGAAGACGACAGTATACCTGTTTACGAAGGTCAACATTTCACTATTCTACTATTTTAATCATTTTGAAACAAAAGGAAGTCGAAATTTTTCTCACCATTATACGCGAGTTGTCGGACAGCAGTTTTTTGGGTCCATGCTGCCAAAGGAAATAACGTGAGTCCAATTAAAACTAAACTCACCGTTGCACTATGCTTGATTTTTGGGTTTTGGTGGTCAAAATTCTGATACTGTGCTAATGGGGGTAAAAATATACGCTGAATCCGAATATGGACACCATTTTTACCAGTGCTCTAATCCGGTTCCGAAAATTCGGATTTTTCGGATTTTTTCCCATTTTTAGAAAAAACCCGGGTATTTTTCCAGAACGCGGGTATTTTAGATACTGTAAATGTGGAGCTAATAAACCATACAATTGCCATTTCAAATCGCCAATTCACATCAAAATCGGTCAGTGGAGTCCGTAGAACGAAACCAAAACGTAAACCCAGTTTTGTAAAATCCTCTGACCTTTGACCTCTAAGCATGGACTCATCGCGTCGAGTTCGTGTTTCGTACAAACTACGTAACTATGTAATGTACAACAAATTGCATGTTTAATTCAAGGCAATCTACCGCTGACTTTTCAATTTGTTGTTCAACATGAACCACCCTAATCTCTACGAAACATGACCTTTTTAGTGACCTGCCAAATTTTTGTAGGTCATTAAAATGCTTGATTAAGGTTTAAAAGAATATGAGTATCCCAAAATGCGCAATTGCGCCAAGATTCATGCCTACATCTTACTTTGAGCGGTGCGTTCTTGCTCATGACTTTGAAGAAATTTTCATATAGCTTGAGCGAAAATCGCCCATCACGCCAAAAGGGGCAACAAGGGGCAGAATCTGACTACTTGCGGTGAATGTTCGATGATTACCCCTAGTGACAGGTGCATTGCCAACTTGTCGTTTTTTGTCGGTTTTTAGTGGCAGTCCAATTTATAAACTCCATAAGAAAAGCATTACGAAAAATTTGTACTTCCAACTTTGGAAATTCAGTTTTGGTAGAGGGCGTTGAGATAGCTTCTTAATATTTTGAGCATGTAATCAGCAGAATGTATCTAGTCAACTCATGTAGTTAAAACTTTTAAATCACAACTTCAAAAATTGGAGTTTTGGCCGCGTTAACCTCAAAATCCAGCATAGTGCGTTGTGGTTACTGATGTTTTTGGTCTCATTTTTCTCCAGTTAGGATCTCCAATGCATGACCACGATGAATTTTAACGAATGTCTATTTGTAGCAGAAATATTTATAATGTTTTGTATATGTCCGTAAAGTTAGACCGAAATACCGAAATTCGCCAAAGTACCACCGCGGTAAACCGCTCAAACATTTTTGTTTCTGGATGTATCGAGCTGAATCTTTGCAGGCACCTTTGTATTAGTGCCAGGCATCATATCCAGGTGGCGCACGGTGGTTTTGATAACTCAAAATGAGTTTAAAAAATAAATTCCGTGATTCGTGTAAAACATCGGACATTTTCGGCTCAAACATTTTTGTTTCTGCATGCATCGAGCTGAATCTTCGCAGGCGCCTCTGTATTAGTGCCAGGCATCATATCCAGGTGGCGTGTCATGGTTTCGATAACTCAAAGTGAGTTTAAAAAATAAATCTATGAATCGTGTACAAAAATTCACATTTTT